>JASKGO010000737.1:0-26498 GCA_030556065.1 Holobus sp. GC000080
GGTTTATATTATAATATTCTCACTGTCCCTTACCGTGTCGACGCCGCTCGTTCACGCACTGCCTGCATTCCCTAAAAAGCCTCATTACTATTTACATTTAACATAATTACCAGCGTAACGTTAGCTACGTTTTTATTTATACTATGTTGCGAATGTTTAAATTACCGCGATAAGTCTTAATTATATTTAATGTTGTCACGGTGTTAGTTTTGCATTTGAATATTTAATTTTGTTTTTCATAAGTCTTATCTTAGATAAATACAAATTCAATTTTTCTATATTTAATTTCTGGTTTTTTTTTAGCAAACGAATAATAGTAATTAATATATGTAACTTTATTAAGTCTGAGAAAAAGAAATAATAACTTTGGCAAATGAAAAATTCATAATGAGAAATTTTACAGTTTATAGCAATCAATAAAACCATTCTTAGAAATTATTAATAGTATAGCCGGTAGTGCAGATGAATAAAATAATTAAGAACAACTGTTTGAAAGCATAAAAGTGCAATTGGTGCGAAAACATATGCAGCCCTTCTTCAACAATCGCAATAAATGCCAGCGTAAAAGAGCTCAATAAAATCTAATCTAATAAGACTAAAAGAGAAGTTAAACTTATACTGTGCCTCTTCTCTGCTTTCGCCCTATGTACTTTACATCTATATAACGCATACAAGTAGACGGTATATACGAAGAAAAAGCCGTTATCCTCTACTATCCACACTTACTGCGAGCTTTAAGAAAGGAATAATAATAAAAAAGGCAAAGCGAAAAAAAGCAAATTTCGTTCTTCTCGAGGGTATTATCTCACTATTACTCGCTGAAAGATACAATAAATGGATATACGTAAAGCTGCTGCATTAATGTTGACTTTTTATTCGAGGGGTTTACTCGGTACAGCACAGTACCTACTACAGTACAGTACAGTCGTTGCTGGAATGGAAAAGAAAAGAAGTGCGAAGAGAATAAACTCGCTACTCCCGCTAGACTTATTGCTTGTCCAATAAATGCGAATCTGATGGTCACTCCTGAGCGTCCAAACACTCAAAGAAGATGTTCTGCATGTTTACTTTAGTTAGTCTAGATTGAATGTCTTTACGTCTGCCTGCTGCTGCTGCTGCTGCTATATAAGAGAACTTCTTCGTCTTCGGGGAAATTGCTTTTAGCGTTTAGGTGGAGTGTGTGTCTGGAATTCCATTAAAAATTATTTCCTATTTTCTAACATTTACTACTGCTTGTTTGATAAATATATTATATTAGAACAGTCGGCAGTTTTCATGACTTTGCCCGGCGCTTTCACATCCTTTATGTTTTAATTAATTCTTTTGTTGAATTTACTTAATTTTTATGTTAATGTTGCAATTTATATAAAAAATTAGAAAATGATAAAACGGAAATTTTGAAAAAATATTTTTTATATATTGAACCCCGGCGCCTTCACATCAATAAACAATTTTGCTTATTTGTTATTCTGAAAAATTAAATTGCGTCTTTTAATTAAATGTATCCTAACAGTGACCTCTTACAATGATTAATTAGCTTATCAATTTAAAATTAATGTGATTATTGTTATTTCAATCAATTGTAATAAAGTACCTCTTTTCTCTCTATTATCTTAACACTTCTCTCCATTGTTTTTTAACCTTTTTCAAGCGAAAGATTGTAATTATAACTTTAATTATTATTAATTCAAAATTATTAAGTATGAATTTCTTATTATAATTATAAAATTTATTTTGCATTGCTATTAGAATCTTTTATGTAATTTTCTTTTCTTCTCTCTTAAAACTTATACCTGTCACTGGAAATTACAATAAAATCCGCAAATATCAATGTCTATAAATCCATCGGCCATTTGATCGTTTGCGCAAATAAATTCAATAGTCTCGAGTGCGTCTACGTGAAACGTGAACGTTTTTTGCAACGGCCAAATTTGCGGCGTACGGAACAGCAAGAAAAAACCTTAGCGGGAGACGGCAACGGGGCATCGGTGTGGCGCGGCAACAGCAGCAGCCGCGAAAAAAAAAAAGAACGGCAACAGTCCTTAATATCCAGAGATACGAATCTAATCTAATGCTGCCGCTGTTACAGCTCACGGTATACTGTGTGTTGTATGAATACCGAGGCAAGCGGCGGTATACAGAAAGCTCGACTGTGTTGTATACCTGCAAAACACATTACTTACAATACACCAATGGAAAGCTGTGCGCGTTCCTGTGTGAGAGCTTTGCGTGTCTCTCTTTTACTTATCGACTTTCTTCTAATGCAGCACCCGAGCATATTTGGGTCAGACGAATCCGTATATATTTTCGTCTACCCACATCTATAATACTTTAATGTAGTCTCACTTTTCCTTAAGTGTACCAATTTGCTTTCATGCGCTCGCACTTATATTCTCACTGGGAAAAATTACATATTACCGAAAAGGTTTTCATTCGGTATAATTTCGATTTTTCGTTTTTTCATTTCAGGTCGGCCGCCGCCTACGGTCAGCTGGTTCGTCGACGATCGCCTGGTGGAGGGCCAGCTGCAGGTGCTCAGATCAAACGTGATCATCAATCGATTAGAGGTGAACGGATTGAAGCGCGAAGACTTGAATTCTTCCTACAAATGTCAGGCTTCCAATACCAAACTGATGATGCCCACCGAAAAGCTTGTGCGACTTGAATTAATCCGTAAGTTTTTATTGATTAATCAATAAAAAAATTTATTTCATTACGAAAAATTAGTAAACTAGTAAAAATCCTTTAGAGAAAATCTCAATATAAGCTTAAGTGAAAAGAAAAAAAAATCAAAGAATTGTTAGTGAAATGCGTGGGTTGTTGATGAAGTTGAATTTGTATAGTAATGAAGTTTGTGTGTTCGGCAGTAAAACCACTGAGCGTCGTCATTCCTCACAAGCCTCGTCAAATGGTATCGGACGAGGAGTACTTAGTGCAATGTCAAGTGCTAGGATCCAGGCCCAAAGCGACTATTATTTGGACAAGGGATAATCGACCCTTCAGACGGGGAAAGGTAAGATTTACATTTTAAATTGAACCAGTATACTACAATACGGTTGGTGCGATTTCGTCACTAACAACGCGACACGCGTATCCAACAAACTTCTTCCTCCTTTGCGTTTCTTGCTTCGCCTACTACATGTGCGCCACAGTGTGCTCGGTTCGTTCGTCCGAAGGAGGGAAACGTGTGCAAACCTCTTACCATTTGGAGAGTAAGGCACAGGCGAAATACGAGCTTTATGTAAATGGCATTTGTGCTATACTACTCTATACTGCTCACTGCATGCAATACTAGAAATATCCCGTGCCGAAATTTAAAACTTTCAATTTACTTTTTCCCTTTTTTTGCGCCCTTTCAACCCTGATTGTTATTTTCTTCTTTATATATACTTTCGGTTTTATTTTTGAATTTATAATTTTGTTTTAATTTTTCCAAAGAATTAAATTTAACGTATTTTTTTTTAATACGTTGAAATTTTATATTTTCTAAAGAAAGCTCTTAAAAATTTAAATAAAAAAAACCTTATCGCATATAATAAAATGAATAAATGTTTTTTGTCGTTTGAAAATTCAATGGGGTCGGTGTTGTATTTCCTGGGAATCAAATATACGTACAAATATACGTATATGTGCAAGCAAGTCGTCGGTGGAAACTAATATCACACAGGGATGTTGGAATAGGAATGTTAGTGTGCGAATGCCTTCGGGACAACGCTTAGCCTAAACCTATGTTTTGTCCTGGTCCAGACGACAAGTGAAGGCACAGAGGCGGGAGGGAGGGGCACGCCGCTCATCGTGCATTGTTCATTCTTTTCCGCGACACTGAAAGAAATAGCCTCCAGATAAGAGATAAGAATGCATGCATACATATAGACTCGAACAAATTTAACAATCTTTAAGGAAATTTCCGAGCACAAAAGATGCTGCTGCTGCTGCTGCCTCTTTAGACTCTTTAGACGATTCAAGGCGACCTCCATTCACTTTCCAACTTGCGCTTGCCTTGCCTATATTTAAACTGTCTCATTTCTCTTCTCCATTTTAATCAAAGAACAAGCTATGTGCTTCGCTTTTCTTTTTTTTTTTTCGTTTGTTTGTTTTTTTTTTGAATTCCCAATGAATTTTTTTGCTTATTTCTTAGTCCGACGATGGAAGACGGATCTTGTCAACGAAATATCTGTAGCTTAAACGGTTTCCAATGGGTTGCATCGTTAAATCCAATAGAAACTTATCGGGGACCGATGAGGAAGAAAAAATGAAATGTTATTTAAACTTCCCACGTACGGTTTCGGTCTGTTAAACGTACGCAGTACGTGCCGATCGTTCTTTTGAATTATTTACGAACTTGCAAAGTCGCGACGATTATAATAACTATATGCGGCACGTTTTCGATTTTTATTTATTTTTTATTATTTGTTTTTTTTTTTGTGATGGTTTCTAATTTGATTAAATGCTTTCTGTTTACCTTCAATCTTAAATTTAGGATAATGTTTCTTAGATCAAAAATTGCTCCCTGTTTGAATTTTTAAATTTTAAACCATTAGATTTTTGTAAAAATGACCCAATGCGTCAAGTTTTAAATCTCTGAAGGACCGAAGGGGATAAATTTTATCGCAAAATTTTTTTTCTAACTGCATGGTATGCTAAATTTCATTTTAAATTTTCTATAATTTCAAATTTTCAATTAAAACTTAAAAAGAAGCAATTTTTTGAATTCTAATTGCCACTAGTAAAATATACGGTCCCCGAAGAACTAAAAATTTACAATAATAATTAAAGCAGCATAAAACCTTCAAATTTCATTTAAAACTAAAGTATCAGCAAATATTTTTATTTATGTGAAGCCTATAATTTATTAATGCTTAAAGTTACGTATTACTGTCCGGCGCCTTCACATCAAGCACATGTAAATCAATACAAATAAGTAATAAAAACCAAAGTTATTCGAAAAAGCAATTTCTATATTTGCTTAGAAGTTAGAACAAATAAAAATGAAAAAAAAAAAGAGAACTAAATAATGAAAGACTAATAGGCCAATTATTTGTTTAAAGGTGAGAGAGGAATCGAACGAGACGTCGGTGACGAGCATAGTGTCATTCGCACCTGTCCCCGAAGACGACGGCACGTTCCTGAAGTGCCGCGGTGACAATCCGCGATTACCCGGAATGGGCCAAGAGGATTCCTTCAAATTGAACGTCGTCTGTAAGTATATACAAACGCACGCGCATACAAACACACACATACACACACAGAGAGAAACACACAAACCCAGAGGTAGCAATAAGTACACAAGGAAAGAGAGAAGCAAACACGGAAAAGTTTTACTTTCACTTTCGTGGCTCTATGTGCCGAGCATACAATTAAAAGTCTAAAGGTTCGTTTGCTTTCACGCCACTTCCATCGGCGTCGTCGTCACCGCCGTTGCCGCCGCCACCGCCGTTACGCCCTTAATGAAATTTCCAAGAAAAACAAGTGCCGCACACTTTCACGCACACACGCACAAACATACACACATCCATGCGAGTATACCTATACATTCACACAGGACGTAGATCTATAACGATGAAGGAACACACACACACACACGCACACACACACGTGTGGCAAACGTACAGCATCCATTCCTTTTTCAATTTAATAAGAATCCGCGTTCGCTAGTTGACAGGTTCTCGGTCGGATTTGGGGAAGGTTCAAATGTGTGGGGCGCACGTCAAATAAATGAATGAAAAAATGCGACGGGGAAATAAGCAAGAAAAATGTCGGACGTAAGAGGTGAAGAAAGCGAATCGCCTTATGAAAATTAATGTTGGTATTAAAATTGAAAACTTGCAAACTTTTCCAGGTTTCTTCTTCTTCTTCTCCTCCCCCCTGGTTTCTCCCTTTTTCTACTTCTTTATTTGCTGTTTTCTCTTCCTTGTAAAGCAGATTTCGAATAATTTAACTTTATTAATGATGCCAGCATTTTTTTCTTTAATTTTTAATTAACAAAACGTTGATTTTTAGCTTGACTTTATTATTTAATTTTTTTGAAAGTATTTTTTTTAACGTGTTTTCATAATTCTAAAGTTCCGCACGGAAATCGCCACTTTTCAACAGGAATTACCTTTCTGTTAGAATTTTAATTACTTAGCATTCGGAATGTTAGTGTAATTACGAAAATTACCTAAGGCATTTCTGATTTTACTACGGCGGATGTTGGCGCTGAGAGAGCAACATAAGTTTCTATTAAGATGATTGTTTTAATGGGTGTCCTTGTTACATCCAGGACAAAGGAACCCAAACACTTTCTCAATGAGCATTCGTTAATTTGAACACGAAACATTCTTGTTTAACGGTTATTGTACCTTTTGCTCTTCCAATCTGGCGGGAAATCGCTGTAAATAAATTAATTGTTTAATTAATAGGCTAAATTTCATTAACTTTATTCGCTTCTTGTTCTATTTTCTTTAATCCTCATAACATTACTTACCATTTGCTTTATTACACTACTTTTTTTTTAGTTTTTTTAATTTGCAATTTAATTTTCCTTTTTCCTTTTTTGTAACTATAAAAATTTATTTTACATTAAATTTCACTGAGTGGCAAATTCAATCAATGGGAACAATTTATTTTTGCAATTTAAAAGCAAATTAGATTATGTTGCATGTTCACAAGATGAATTTAATATGAATATAAAATGACATTACCACCAAAATAATGCTAATTTATGGAAACGCAATAAATTCCAACTGAAACACCACACACTTTACAGGCAGAAAATAAATGTAAAAAAAGCCAAAATAAATTATTTGTTAAATTAATAGTCAGCCGATTTAATTATCTAATTCGTTATCGTCCATCCGTTTCCATTCTTACGGCCGCTAATTTATTAGTTTTTATTTGCGGGAGAACAAAAAGCGAATTCCGGCAGTAATAAACAGGAAAGAAGTAAAGAAAGGAGAGAGCGAAAAAAAAAGTGTTTTAGAAGTAAAGTGGGAAAGAAAGTAAGATCGATGGGAAGCGGGAAAATGCTTCGACACAGACTTTTCCCTAAGACGATTAATTGCCAAATTAATTGACAAATTACCAATTTCGACAACCTCACTTTATAAATTGAATGAAATTAATTAAACGATTTTGCACTCTGTGCGTCAAAGAGAAAAGAAGAAGAAAAAAATGAGAAAACGAAAGCGCAGTCGTTGCATGGACGAGGAAAAAAATAATTCATATCTTTCCTTTTTGCTTCCTTCGCGTCACTTTTATCATCGGATTAAATAAATTCTGTCCGGCATTATTGGCGCAATTGCTGATGATTTATTAATGGGAATTTATTAAAATGATTAAGATGGGCCATAAACAATGTCGTAAATATCGGAGAGTGCCGGCTGAATGCTGCAAGATGTGTGGGTGAGTGAAGATGCAGCATCTTGCGCCCCCGCTTTGATAATTCGGACGCCCCGGCGGGAAAAACTCATTAGATCTTATAAAAGCAATTTTAAATTCAAATCGAGAGCAGTCTCATTGCGCCGCGGCGATACATAAATTTTAATGCCGCCACCTCAAAACGCCATTTCTTCGCTCGGGGTGCATGCCGACAGTTAAAACTTGCAGCATCAAGACCCTAATTTATATGCTTTTAATTGATTTTTACGTTTGCGGCTTCTATAATTAGACATTCTTATCTTTTGAAGCCGTAAAATTAGCTGTTTTTTTCCTGCGTCTATCTTTCACCACGATTTAACTTTCTTTCTCCATGTTTTTTTGTTTGTTTTTTATTTGTTTTTTTTTTTCGACAATAAAATTGGACAGTTCTACTTAAAAAATATATTAAAAGCTCAGTACTTATTTTTTTAAATAATAGATTGGACCCTTTTTTTTTCTTTTAAACTGAAAAAATTTGCATCTTTTTCTTTCGTTTAAATTTTCCATTTTTTGTAAAGATTTTTTTCTTGTTTTTTTTTTTTATTTGACTTAATAAATTTAAATAGTTCTAAGATAGAAACTACAATTTTAAGGGCAGTCAGAATATATTCTTTTTAATAATAAAAAGAAAGGAAATCTTCCTGTATTCCCATGGATAAAGGTTCTGGACGAATTGAAACAACCCAAGGGTAAAAAGAAACTTCAACTTTTCAATATAGCTTTAACTTTATTCAGATATTGCCTTTCTTCCCGAATAAAATGCTTTTCTTTTATTCATGCGAACTATTAAAATATTGTATGCAGCCCCGTTTAATTGAAACTTTAAAATTCACTCAAACTAAAATCAATACACTGAAATAACAGTAGCGAACAAAGGGAAAACCACACCAAAAGCAATTCGAAAATACCCCCAATTAACTGAATTAATATTCAAAAGGACAGCATCAGAACAAAAAGCCGGGAGCAATCGCTGATAAAGAAACATTTTTGTTTCAGATCCGCCTCAGGTGGCGCTTCATTTAGGCAGCACGCTGAATCCGGAGGACATCAAAGAAGGAGACGACGTTTATTTCGAGTGCAACATTCGATCCAACCCTAAACAACATAAAATTAGTTGGTTTCACAATGTAAGTACTACCTTTTTATATATTTTAATACTTTTCTCAGATTTTTTAATTGTGCCATTAAAAAGTGTTGCTTTTTTATTATGGTATTAATAATTTTCTAAATTTTAATAAGTTTTTAATTGTATTGGATGTTCGAGAAGCCGTGTAATTATTTATTTAGGATTGGCTCTCTGGGTTCGCTGACTTTGTAATTAAATTTCTGTTAATTAAAACTTGTACAAACGTTGCAACAACTATTACTTTAGGGCGCCGTAAAAGCACCGGTACGAATTGCTTTAGCACAGGTGGAACGACAAGTTATGTACAAAATATTAAGCGCTCATTATTAAATATCTGTGTACAGGTGTAGACTGCGAGTAAAATGCTGTTCGAAATAATCAACACGTTGCTCCGTCTTGAAGTTTTCAGCGTCGGGAGTAAATAATTGTTTGTCTGCTTTCTGGCTTTCTGAAAATCAATGTTTCCTTCTTTTTTTTTTAGATTTTCTTTTAATAAAAAGAATATTTTTTTTAATAAAAAGATTATTTTTTTTTTAGTTAAAAATTCGGGGTTGATTAATTGCTTAATTTAAACAAATTATTGTCAAAATTGTTCAATTCTTTAAAGGGACTTCAATTTTTTTTTTTAATATTTTCTGTACTAATTTTATAAAAGATTAGTGCCTTAACATTTTAAAACCATATTTGATAAATTTTAGCTAAATATAGAATGGCATCGACTTTTGTGAGAACTTAAATTGCTTTAATTTTTAAATTTTAAGAGATATTTTTGCGGTTGCTGATAAATAAGTAAAAAACCTTGTAAAAATATACATTTTTTTTTTATTTTTCATTTAAAATTCCTATGCAATACTAATAATAATAACTGTCTTTATTTGTAAAAAGAAATTTACTTATATTTTCTTATAAAAAATAATGTTGGACGATTTTTCAACAAAACAAAAAAAACATGCAAAAAAAAAGTAATAGAAAAAACGTCCAATAAAATAAAAACCACATTTTTTAAATAAATTACCCCGTTTTTAATAAATGGCACACTTAAAAAAATTACACGACATTTATAAGCGCAAAAGCCTAATTGCAAAACGGGAAATTAAGTCCATATAATAAACGAACGAATGCGGCGCAATATAAAAGAAGAAAAAAAAACAAATGCTGAAAATGTTCAGGTCATTTTACGATGCCATAGATGGTGCGTGTTTACGACCGAAAACAACCCCCCGAAAAATTAAGAACATTCACAAGGTCATATTGCCACCGATTTTATTACACGATTCGTGTTATTTCCTCCGCCATATATTCTCTACAGTCTACACTATACTACATAAGCGTCGTGCAGTAAAAATTGTGGTACTTCAAGTATTGCATGTTTTCATTGTTGATCGCGAGCGCGTTTAGTTGCGAATGTGAGCGAGCGCGCGGCTTCGATCAGTGAATTTGATGACGGAAAAAGAATCAATCGATGCTTTGCACTAACATTGATATTGACAATTTGCGCTCACGTTTAAGCATGTAACGCGTGCCGTAGTAGGTGCTGGGGTGTTAAAACTGTTAAATAAAAAATGTCATCACCTGACAAACGAGTTTGCGTTGTATCTAACATATACGCGATAAAATTTATATCTTCGATTAAAATTATTTCGCTGCGAGTTTGCTGCCGGTTCGCAATTTATGTGCGTTTACTTTTAATACGCTAAATTATTATTTGCAACCGGGTAGATCATTTGTCGCGCACAATGTAAACTTCGAAACGATTACGAACGATCAGACGTGCTCTTCAAGACACTTCACTTTATGCTGGATTCCCTTCTGAGCAAACTGCAGTGATTTATAAATTTCAATATCAATTCATTACTATATTTTATTATTAAAATATAAAAATATAGCTCTGGAAAGCAGCTTACAATATTTGTTTTTCATTCTATTAAAATTAATCAAATACTGAATTTATTTAAAACAAATTTGAATTTTTTGAATTTATAAAAAAGGTTTTAAACCTTGACCCAATCGGTTTCCACTCGTATATCAGCAGCTAAATATAAAATGTTTTAAAGATAGTTTATCTAGAAAGCCATTTGCTAAAGTTTAAAACCATTTAAGTTTTTCCAACTTTTTCCAGAAACTAATAACCGAAGAACTAAGGGAAAAGTTATTTTTGTATTCGTGAGCATTTCATAAATACATATGTGAAGTCTATCAAAGGAATCCATTTTATGCATTATATGTTTCGACAAACAATGGGCTGCTAAAATATATAGTATACACTTTTATATCGTAGGTACGTAGGGAAAGGGGGGGGGGGCAACTTACAAATATAAATTCTAAATCTAAAAATAAGTTGGCAAACTAAAAGTCGCCACGGAATGGGTAAAAAAGTTAATCCAAGAGTGATTAGTCGTTAAAGTTGATAAACTTGTATTAGCAAAGTTTCTTGCCACTGCTATTTAGGTATTAGTAGGTAAAAGTTGCCTTGCTGCTGTTTGTGTGACAGTTTTTATCGCAGCAATTTTTGTTGCCTTTTTCTTCCTGTGCTGTTGGAAGCTGTCCCCGAGCGCATAATTATGTCTTAACGTCATTTTCAATTTCCGGGCAATTCTTCGTAATTTGAAATTACGTTTTTTTTTTTTGGTTTTGAAACAATAATAATGAATTATTTTACACTACGATGATTAGTTTTTAGTTATTTTAATTTAAATTAGTTATTTAATTAGTATTTTTTTTCAATTTTTTTAAATATTCAAAAATGGACATAATTTAATTCTCATTTTGCATCCGTTTACAATAATCAAATATTTTTTGGTACTAGTTGACTGTTGGCTTATTAAATAGTTTATTTTATTGTGATTTATTCGATATAAATGTTTAGTATTAAACTTTAGTTTTATTAAATTTATTTTTAGCAGAAAGAAAAAAATGGCTCCAAATAATGCACAACAGCATTTTATACGGCTATATTGTTTTTTTTTTTTGTTAATATTTGCTACGAAATTTAGCAATTTGTAAATTATTAGATTAATTTTTGATTGTGGTTTAAAATGCCCTCAAAATGATGTAAAATTTAAAATTGTGCAATAATTATTTTTTCTAATATAGCCAAAAGCTCTCAAAAGTGACAGTTTTTAACATTAAGCAAAACAGATTAATTTTGCAGATTTTTTTAAAGGTTTTTTTCAATAAAAATCATTTTACATTGAAGCAGATGAGTTGTTTATAATAATTATGAAGAAAAAAATAGAAATTTTACTTTTTATTATTTAAAAATTTGGATTGTTCCAAGGGTTCTGCACCGATCCTTAAATTTTGATTAATGTGAATTTAGCTGTCCATTTTAAACAAATATTATCCAAAAATTAAAATATTAGATGAAAATATTTATTAAAAATTTAATTGGCTTATAGAAAATGAAAAATTAACTTTTATAGCTAAAGTAGTTTTAATGCTCTGAGCAAAAGCTCTGCTAATTGATGTTTTCATTAAAAAATGAGCTTTCAGTTATAACTCCTCAAGTATTAGACCTTTTTATAAAAACTAAACGAAATCCTTATTGTAAATAAATGCTGTTTTTAATATATTATAAATCATGTAAAATTATTTACATTTTATTGTAAAAAAATGCAAATCAAACCTGCAACTTGAAAATTTTAACAATAAACTAATTAAAAATTGAACAGCCAGCAAAATTCAACTGTTTCTACATAAAATTCAAATATTATTTAATATTTTTATTAAACAATGAAGTAAGCTTTATAAATTATAAGAACAACTTAGATTCTTTTTTTAAATTTCAACTCAAAAGTAAAAAATCAACATTTGCTTTGTAATAAAATGTAAATTTTGTTAAAATTAAAATTAAATCGCTACACGAAATTTGCAAATACATTTTGGGATAGAGGCAATCCCGTAAAACCCTATAAGCCTTTGTTATCTAAAGACGCAAATTATCCGGTGGCTAAAACCGTTTCATCTAAATTTCGTAACGTTTAGGCACACAAATAAAGTGCAAATGTTTCATCTAATATGCATGAGATTGCAATTCCGTCTGCGCCGCAACGAATCGATAAATCGAACATCCGAAGCCACGAAATAAAACTTAAGCTGCCTAAATAGATAGTGGTAGCATCGGATCACTAAACTAAGACCGTTCTAAAGAAGTAAGGAAGAAAAGGAAAAAGAAAGGAAAAAGAAAAAATGTAGAGAAAACGAGTTGAAATCGAACGACGCTGCTTCATTTTACGAATAATAAACAGATTTAATGGTCCAATCGGGGCCATTTCTACCTCTAAATAGCTTCTTACCCTGCGCTTCCACCGCGAAGATAACTTTACTCGAGACTCTCTTCGGTTGCAACTTTAAATTTATAACACGGCTGCAATCCGCTGCAAAGAGCAGCAATTCACCGGGGGTTGTTTTTCGGCCATTCTTACCTTCGGAATCGGAAATTCGGGAAGTCGAGGGAAACATTCGGCGGCCTTTAGATGACTCATTTATTTTATGTGTAATTTAGATTTAGGTATACTATATGTAGTTATCACTGACGCATGAATAATTTACGGATGGTTGTTTGATGTGTTTCTAGGGTGAAATGGTGACTCAGAACATGTCGTTGGGCATAATCATAAGCACTCACAGTTTGGTGTTGCAAAAGGTGACCAGGTGGCACAGCGGGATCTATACCTGTCTGGCGGGCAATCCTAGAGGGGAAACTATGAGTAAACCCGTGACGCTTCGTGTCAGATGTGAGTAATACCATTAAATTTACTAATCTTGTACATACTATAAGCTTTAATGATTTATTTGTTTTGGAATCAAATGCATTTCCTTTCCTTGTCTCCATTCAGCCCTTGTCTTTTTTTTATTTTTTTTTTATTTCCTTTCTATTTTTTAGCCAAATTTATTTTTTTTAAGTTCAGTAGTAATATTTTCGGTTTGATATCTTGGTATTTATGTTAGATTGGTATTTTTCATTATAATTTTATAATTACTTTAATTTCCTTTTCATTTTTTAACTAAATTTTAATTTTTTGAGTTTAGTAATATTATTTTTGATTTGTTTTCTAGATTTTAAAGTTAGATATATATTTTTCTTAAAATTTAATAATTTCTTTTAATTTTCTTTCAATTTTTTTAACAAAATTTTATTTTTTATTTTAAATCGGAAGGATTAAAAAGTAATCAAAATGTGTATTTTCAAATAATTTTGTTTTTAATTTACCAATGACTCTTTAATATTTAATTCTTTTCTAAAACCTAAAACATCAAAGAACCTTTTGTTCAATATAAAAAAGAATAAAAAAATGTCTCGAGGGACTGAGCAATCAAAGGCAAAAAGGAAAAATGCCAAAACAAGTGTATTTAAATATCCGAAGTAAATTGCGAGGAAGGAATTCGTTTCGCAGTAACCACTCGTTTTCCTCCGTTTGGAATTTTCAATTATTTAATCGAAAATCAACTTTTGCCGATAAACTTTGTTGGCGCGGAGAGTGCGTTGCGTTAAAAACAAGAGTCGCGTCGTCGAATCGACGGCATAAACAGCAGGAAGAGCGAGAGAAAGAGCGCAGCAGCGTCGAGTTTATTTACATAGCAGTAGCTGGCCTCTTCTCCTTTCGCAAGAACGGACGGGACCGTCGTTCGCGAACGC
Source organism: Holobus sp. GC000080 (assembly GCA_030556065.1). Classification (NCBI taxonomy): domain Eukaryota; kingdom Metazoa; phylum Arthropoda; class Insecta; order Coleoptera; family Staphylinidae; genus Holobus; species Holobus sp. GC000080. Next base: position 14,163 of record JASKGO010000737.1, read on the forward strand.
GAGTTTTCTTAATTGAAAAACAAAGAGAGTCTTCTTAAGCTATGTAAGAGGAATTCGTCGAAAGGGACGCTCCTCAAGACTACACTGAATACTTATTAGTTTGAGCTCGCAGCCAGCCAGCCAGCCAGCCAAAACCAAAGCTGAAGCTGAAGCTGAAGCTGAAGCAGCGCCCGTCCAAGCGGCAAATTGTGAAAGAGAAATAAAAGTCAAAGATGAAGAAGCACTGCGTGCTCATTTTCCTTCGATTTTAATTTTTATAAGTTCCGCACAATAATGGAATTAGTTTGCTGCATTCCGAGAGCGGAAATTCCACGTGTCGCTCGCTCGCTCGCTCGCATTTGTATGGGTGTCTTCGTATATAATTAATTATTACATTGTTATGTGTGGATGAGTTTCCTAATAACGAAACGCTGAAGTTAACTTTTATTGCCGCCGGTACATAATTTTTCTTTATGACCGACACTTTTTATTTATTGCTCGACGTACACCGTGTTTCAATTTTATTTCGCATTCTCTCCCTCTTTTTCCGCCTTCGTTGTGCCGCGGCGTTTATTTCACATATTTAAATTTTATTATTGCCAGGACTCACTGCATCGCTACATTTTACAACTGCCCGCCCGCTTTCCTTTTTATATTTTGCCGGCCGGTTTTGTTTTGTTTAAACGCGCCACTTTACCACTTTCAAGCATCGCTTGCTAATATCGTTTGGTCATTTTTATTTCACTTTAACTATTAGGAAACTACTTAAAAGGTTTTTTTTTTTTTTATTATTTTGTCTTACTTTTTTAAACTTTTAAACCTTGTTAGTCATTTCTTAAAAAGTTCCACAAGTTTTTCTTCTTTACTTTAATATTCCAATAATACTTAATTTCATTAGTTGACATAAATTAACTTTAGTATTATGCAAAAATTCATAAAACTTTTCATTTTAAGAAAGAAAAAGAAAAAAGAGTATTTCATTAAAAGTTAAAAAACTGTTTAAATGCAGTTGAGCCAAAAGTAAGGCAGAAATTTTGTGCAAATTGAAACTATATGGTTAGTTGTGCATTAAATGCGAAGACCCATGAAGAAGCTACTAGCATGGTATAATAGAAAAGCAGTGAGAGAAACGCCGAAGCAGAATATATGTTGAATAATATCTGAGGCTGAGTCTTGAATGGATGGTGACAAAGGTTAGTTGGTGATCGTTTAGGTACGAACAATGGCTGAAAGAGACTTGGAAATGCAAGATTAAGGTTTCTTCTTTATCTATCTGTATGCGCATTCAGACATTGAGTAATTTGCATGAACAATCAGGGCACAATTTTCGCAGGCCTAATATATAGCATCTCATTGCTGAACTACTCATATTGATTTTTTTTTTTCATTTTTACTTTAATAACTTTAATAGATAACATTTACTTTCATAATTTAAAATCCTATAATTTTGTTGTTAAAAGATTTTATTATACTGTACTCGTACACTGGCAAAAAATTGCATTAAATTACCATGAATTAAAATGAGAAAAAGCGAAGAACAAGCAAAAACCGCTGCTATAGATGCAAATTTCCGAAAAACAAACACAAACAAAACAAAAAAACAGAGGCAAAATGTAAAATGAGCTTTGTCAAATCAGCACTCACAGAGTACACCGCATGCATATGGAAATATCTGCATTTGAAATCCAATGATCGTTATGTGACGATTTGCGGCCCATATCCCTTATATGTACAAATTGAAGCTTCGGCGGCTCTCTTCAATGCGAAAAATATCTATGCGCGATTTCTTCTTCACGTAGTACAGTAACCAGCAGCAGCAGCAGCGGGAGCAGCATAGCAGCATCAGCAGCAGAAGCGTTGATGGCTGGATGCATATTTTTTAAAGCGACACCCGCATATTTACATAATGTACGGGCGCACACGTACACACAGCGACATAATGCAAATATCTTGTTCGGGATTCCTGTTGCTCTCAGTTGCACGACGACGAACTTAATGAGAATTGCATCCGCATTATGTCAGTACTTGAAAACCACTCGGCTGTGTGGGTGCGTTTTATTCGCTTCTCAAAAGAAACTGCAGCTTTCCTATTTATACTATGTGTCCATGTGAAAAAGAAGCTACTTACGATCCGATGTTTTTCACGTGTATGAAACCGCTATATAAAACTTCGGAGTGCTTTATTCTTTTCTCCGGGAGAAATGCGATAAATTCATGTGGCGAAATTTGCCATCTGCTCTTTTCATTCATTATTTTAATTGCATTATTGCAGTTTATTATTATTATTATGTCTTTTCCAAATTACGATGTAAATTTCAGTTTGTTTTTTTATTAGTCTCAGATTATGTATAAATATATTTACATTAATAAATTTTATTGAAACTTTTCAAAATTTATATATAGTTTAAAATTTTCTAACAAATTTCATATTTTTTAAATTACTTGTTTTACATAATTTGAACAAAACTCGAATTTTGTTACAATTTCGTTAATAGCACCGCGGTTAAATTTTTTCCTTACTTAAAGCTGAAGTAAAAACTATTAAATTCATTTCTTCTCCACATTTACAACTATTTTAATTTATTGTATCTCCTATATTTTTTCTTTCTTAATGGGTGTCATTCTAATTTTATGTTTTAGCTTCTTTTTTAGTAGTTATAGTAAACGCTAAAAATTAGTTTTGAACACAGACAACTATTGCATTGATTTTCAAGATGAAACTATTAAAACCCCTTAAGTTTATTTTCCATTGTTAATCAAAGGTTTCTTGAGAAATTTATTTCATATTTTGGGACAGAAAAGGAATTTTTTTGTGTATTAATTTAATAAATTTGTAAAGGAAAGGATGGAAATAATATGGAATATAGTAAAGGGAGAAAATTATTTTGTAATAATATTGTTTATTGCGTCGTAATATTGTTAATTATTATTTTAATATCAATGTAATTTTGGATGCAAATAATCAAATTGCTTGCCAATTCTGCACTTTATTACAATTTCAATAAATTAAATTTATTTTCTAACTGTAGGTTCTTTTAATGGTTATTTTTGAGTATATTTTTATTTTATTTTAAGAGTTATAAATGAGAAATTAAATATTTTTTGAAAAACTCGCTTTTAAAAATTAAAAAAAAAAGTTTTTCCTGACTTTGTTAATTTATTGGCAATCAATCAAAATATTTATATCTACATTAGATTCTATATGAAAACGGGGCCTTAAGAATGTTATTTTAAATCTTTAACTAAAATCTTAGTCAGTTGCCATCTTTGAAAAATAAAAAGTAATTGACCACTTAAAAATATGCAATTTTTATTACAAACAAATCTTATGCAAATTTTATAGCAAACAATGAAACACTAAAAGATAAGAAAATCCTTTAGTAATAACAAAAAGCAATTATCACACTTATAACCGAGTATGTTATTATTTAAAGAGGATAAGTAATAAAAGCTAATAACGATTCGAATGATATCGCCGCGGTAATTAATTCGAAAGCAATTATTTCGAATAGGTGCTGCGTGATTTTGTTTGATATTCAAATCAGAACAACTCTGGCAACAAACTTTCGCTAACAACCATTACCCACTAGAGTGTGTACTCACATTTCCGGCCAACCGTACACACCACCGCATATAAAACCCACCCTTATATAATGCGCCGCCGTCGTGTACCATATCCCATACATGGACGGGACTGTGGGTACAAACTGTGCACACGTATTTAGATTGTATTTTGTTTAATGCCCATTTATACGCGCTTTATGCGGTGTTTAGTTAAATCGATAAACCGGCTATAGCGGGCGTTCGTTCAACGTGCGTCTATTTGTTTGTTTGTTTGTTTGTTTGTTGAATAATGTTGTTGTGCGATGTTGACTTTCACGAGTACTCGTTTCCACCCTGTTGAACATTATAATTAATTAGAAGTCGAGTTGATATTATTATTATTATCATCATCATCATCATCATCACTATGATTCTGTCTGCACCGTTGAAAACGACGCGAAACTATTCACGCAAAACTACAATCAGCCTCTGACTGCCCCGTTGCACTTCTCTATGCTGCTGGTACTGCTTGTCCGCTGAAGGCTCTCTTTGCTGCCGCAACGTAGCACACTATTAATGCTGTTAGCTATTTCAAATTAAACGCTGGATGGTGGAAAATCAGCTTAAGTTAAACAACAATAGTTTATATGCTTTGTTTGAGTGTCCTTATGAGATCACTTTTTATTTTATTAGTTTTGTTTTTTTTCATTTATTATTTGTAATAATTAAAGTAAAGTAAGGATTAATTTATATCATGGAATTTCTTTAATTTTGTTAACAAAACAAAAATAATCAACAGAAAATTTCTATTGCCCGGCGCCTTCACATCTCTTCCATGTGATTTTCCATGTGTTTACAATTTAAAAATATTAATTTCTAAATTTGTAATCTTCAAGCTCTTCTAAGAAAATAAATAAATGTTAGTTCAATATTGAATTTGATAAAACTACTAATTTTAATTAAGGAACAATTAAGCTCTTTAAAGTATAAGTAAAAGTCCCGCAATTTTAAAATTGATTGGAACAAGTATTAGGGCCCATTATGAATCTTAATAAAAAGCTGTCAACTTTTCTATACATAATAATAATTGTAATAATGGCTTTGTGGTGGCAAAAAAGGAAGCCAACATCAAGTAAAAGTTTCGAGACCGCCAGCTTTTACGCCAGCGCCATACTATACATAAAAGTGAGCTGAAATAGGTTTCGCCATGAAAGGTAAATCTTTGATCACAAAAAAAAGGGGCAGAAAAAAAATCTGTCCCACATTTAATCCACGATTTGCGGATGGATTTGTACGTTGCGTGCCTCCTGTATGTGTGTATAAAAGCGGCGAGTCCGAAAGAAAATCCACGACGTGCGTGCGTGCTGCAAACTGCGAAGTGAAAACCATCCAGATCCAACACTGTGTGACCTGCAAACCGTCCCGGCTGAAAAGCCCTAAGCCAAACATCTTACGTGGCGGCGTCCAGCGGCGCGCCGCACAAAGGCAATTCCATTTCGAAGCCTTGCGGTGCACGCGACACACACGCACTTTTTGTGCGACCCCGAACCGAACTGGCGGACGCCAACTGGACACGACTTCTCCAAACTCTCTTAATTAATTAAAAGAGTCCTCGGTTGGTGGTGCCGCCACCCATGAATTACTGATTTTCTCTGCTTTTTGCACCCTCTGTCGCACCACTTACCGGACCACCGTGATTCCCTCTTGGCGCTTTTCTCTCGTTGCGTGTGCGTGCATGTGTTTATGTGTGCAATGGGCATCTGTGTGTGTGTGTGTGTGTGTGTGTGTGTGAATTTGGTCCAGACGTATAGAAGGAGAGTTGTCAATCCGGGAGACCGCATGGGGATTAAAGTTGCTAAGCTTTGGGCATCCATACGGATTGCTTATTTCATATAATAGAGTCCGCCGTTTTCACCCTTGGCGCTTGTTACGTTCCAAGGGTTTTCCATGCGCCCGCACCGTAATCTTTCAAACATCTTATTCTTTCCTTGTGTATTTAAGCGTTCGGGTTTCGCTCTCTCATAACTTACCGTTTCCTTTTTTGTATTTCTTTTTTTCAAAAGTTACGGGGAATTTATTGAATCACAAAGATTTTTTTTGTGTTTAATAATAACTTTCACATCTGTCAACTTAGTTAGGTTTTTTTGGATTGGCTCATTCAAGATTTACTATGATTCTTTTGAATTTAAGATTGCGTTAAAAAATATTATTTGCAGAAAAGATTATGTTTGTTTCATATAATAAATATTGTTGTTAAAATGTCTTGAAACATTTTAAGTAGTTTTAAAACTGGATGGCAACCACAAACAGTTCAATTTCATCCAAGAATTTTCAATGATTCCTTTGAATTTAAAATTTTAGTTAAAAATAAATATTACTCGTAGAAAGGACGCACTTTGCTTTTTATAATATTATTTAAAATACCTTATTACTCTTTGAGAAGTTTTAAGGCTGCAAGTCAATTAAAAATAGTTCAATTTCATTGAGGAATTTACAATTATTCTTTTGAATTTTTGAATTTTCATACAAATTTTTCAATTATTCATTGGAATTTAAGATTTAACCAAAAGAAAAAATTATATTGTTCACAGAAAGGTTGAAATTTACTTCATTTAATTACTGTTAAAAAGCCTTAACACTCTATAAGTAGTTTTAAGTCTAAGTCTACTACGTAGTAGAGGAAAGCCACAAACAGTTCAATTGATGTGCATTCATCGGTGAATATTAATTATGTATTAATTTGCATTTCAGTTGCGCCCGTATGCAAGGACTCTGAAATGGTTGTAATTGGCGCCTCCCTAGATGAAGGGCTAAACGTTCGATGTCACGTGGCGGCAGACCCCAGTGACGTGACCTTTGTTTGGCAATTCAATAATAGTGGCGAAAGTTTCGACGTGTCCCCCGCACGTTTTGCCACAACCAGCGGCAACATTAGCGAATTGATGTACACGCCAGCTTCACAAAGAGACTATGGAACCCTTACTTGCTGGGGACGTAATTCCATAGGTCGACAACTAGAGCCTTGCGTTTTTCAAGTGGTCCCTGCTTGTAAGTACCTTTGCTTAATTAATCAACTTGATGCTGCTAACTAACGTTATTAACTATTTTGTCGCATTAAACTAACTAACTTAAACAGCTCAATGGAAAAAAAATAAAATAAAAGTAAAAATAAAACAAAAACAGAACGAACTGAATAGATGAAAAATGTATATTAGTAGGTAGTAACCGACCAGCAAAGCTCTAAAATGACCAAAACAGCAATTGCGTGGGCTTTTTATAGGAGTTATGCAACTCCTAAACAAACACGAATACAAGGGAACGAAAAATTGCGTTTCATGCATCGGTAAATTAGCTTTATTTGCTCCAAATCAAAATTTGAATTTAATTTCTAAAATTGCCTGACTTAAATTAATTTTAAATAATTTCATGTTACATTAATATTCAATAATGGATTTACTTCGTAATTAACGTCCATTTTTAACACTTAAAATATAAAATTATTATAACTTTTATTACTATTAATAGCATTCTTTTTTGCATAAAAAATACAAATAAAAGCCCAAAAGATAAGTGCATAAATGCAGTGGGGTTTGCTGGATAGGGTGGTTTGATTGTGTAACCGCTTCGGTTCCCTTTGCTTTAAATATTTAAGGGAGTATTTTCGAAATACGGTCACGAGTAAACGGATTTACGTCCATAACTTTGCAGCGAAGCCGAACCCAGTGAGTAACTGCACTCTCCGAGCGGCCACTAATCAGAGCGGCGATGCCATCGGCGGCGGTTCGGCATCCAGTGGCCTAGAAGTGGAATGTCGAGCCGGTTATGATGGAGGCCTTCCCCAGAGATTCGTGCTCGAAGCCTACGACCCGTACACGATGCGTATGAGACTGAACACTAGTGCACTGGCCACCAGCGGCGAATATCCGGTCTTCCGGCTAGACCTCTCCGAACTACTTAACGGTGATGGTCTTCCGCCCACGCTCAGACTTGTCGTCTACGCCCTTAACGCCAAAGGTCGCAGCGAAAAAGTCGTCCTCGAGGATATCACCCTTAATGATGCCGAAAAAAGAACCGGTACGTTTCTTTTTCATACTTTTCTTTTCTTATTATTTTGATTTATAATTGCACTAATGGTCCATATTTTTTATTTTGTTTTGTTTTTTTTTTAATGAAATTTGTTGTTTGTTTTTTTCATTTTACAAATTTTGTAGCTCTTTATGGACCACTTTTTCTTCTTCTTTCGTTGTTATTATTAATAAAATTTGTAGTTTCTTTTTTCATTTCTAAAAGTGTGTTGATCTGTATAGATTTTTTCTTCGTCTCTTGTGAATTGAATATCTTTTATTTTGATTTCAGTAAAATGTTAAGCTTCTTTTTTATACCAGTAAATTTTGTAGTTCTAAATAAATATTTTGAAAGACTTAATTAGCCGATAAACTTTTGTTACTTGGTGAAAAATAAATATTTCCTTAATTTTGTTATTATCAATTTTAAAAATATTGCAACTTTACCCGAAATAAACAAAAAAACACAAGAAATAGAATCAAAAATGCAAAACAAAATTGAATAATGTTTAAAAAATGAAAAAAAAGAAGCGAGTAAATCATTTTAAGCAAGAAAACAGAGCGTTTGGATAAAATAGAGGCCAGATTTGGACATCTAATTATGCAAATGCGGGAAGTTCTGAAGCAAGGCACGAAGTTTCGATTAAATTAAAACTGTTTTCCAGACGGTTCTTCCAACATAAGCATCCTGCCGATCGCCGCCTTGCTCACAGGATCACTGCTCACGATAGGATGCGCGGTCCTCGTGGTGATAGTCCTGGCCGTACGAAGACGTCATCGGCATTGCGCCGGCAACCATTGTAATCATCATCACCATGACCTGGACCCGGCGAAACAACAGCCTAAAATAACTCCGCAAACGTCGCGGCCGGGATCTATGTTGGAGATCAATACCGGCGATCACCGTTATGTCGTAGCCTACACCCTCAAACCTGCATCTGATTGCACCGGACAATCCCCTTTAACTGCCGATCATCAGCCTGATATATTGAACACTCCTAGAAGTAAGGGATTCGTCTTCTTTTTTATTCTCTCTCTTGGTAATATTTTCGATTACTAAATTTGTTCTTATAGGTGCCGACACCGGTTCGCCTCCCGGAGTGTTGCCCAGACCCGATGCCCTCTTCACCAACGACAACCACCATTATAATAATCACAATCGTCAGCATTTCGTAAGTGCTTTTACTTTTATTTATTCTATGTCTTCGTTTTAATGGATCGGTGCGTATAATAATATTTGTCGAGGAAAAGTTTTATTTGTTTAATGGTCTCTAAAAATGATTTATTTAAATGTCGGGCTTTTGGTTTTTTACTTTTTTCTCCTTTTAAAAGCAGCATTTAGTTTTGTTTTATTTTCTGTTTTAACTTGTTTTAAATTATTGGAATTCCTGGAATTTCATTTTAATTAACAAAAATATAATTTTTAATTCAAAAAGTCACTAAAAATGACTTATTTAAATGGCGATTTTTTATGTTTTTAACTTTTTTCGTTTAGAAGTATTTAATTTTACTTTATTTTCCATTTTAATTTATTATAAACTATTAAAATTCTCAAAACTTCATTACAATTATCAAAAAAAAAATTTGTGTTCAATGAAATCTCAAAAAATAACTTATTTAAATGTTGATCTTATGTTTTTTTCTTTTAGAAACATTCATCTTTATTTCATTTTATGTTTTAAGTAATTTTCAATTATTAGAATTCCTGGAATGTCATTTTAATTATCAGGAAAAGTATTTTATTAATAAAAAATCTCTAAAAATTATTTATTTCAATGTCGATCTTATGTTTTGTAGTTTAGTTATTAATAAAAAAATATTTTTATTTCATTTTCAATTTTAATTTATTTTATATTATTGGAATTCTTAGTACTTCATTTTAATTAAGAAAAAGTATATTTTTTTATACAAAAATTCTCAAAAATTGATTTATTTAAATGTAGATCTTAAGTATCTAACTTTTTTCTTTTAAAAGCATTTATTTTATTTTTATTTTCTATTTTAATTTATTTTAAATTATTAGAATTCTTGGAATTTTACTTCAATAACAAAGAAAGATTTATTTTATTTTATTGCAAATAGCATTTTTTTTACTTAAAATACAATCCTAGAAAAATATTTCCCAGATTTATTTAATCAAAATTAAATGATTTGATCACCTTCTTAATTAATTTCTCAATAAGTTGGTGACTGATTTATTTGTCGAATGGTTACACCGAGTCAACGGCAAATGACGTGAGTAAGGTAAACAGTTGACCGCAAACGTATGCGGTGCCGGAATTAACGTCTGCAGATGCCATCGAAAGGAAGTGTGATAATCACAGAAGACGTTGTTTGTTCCAGCAGCATCCAACGGGTGGCATGGTGGCCACGACGAGTGTTCCGGAAGTGTGTGGTGTGGCGTCGACGGGGGGTGCTACAACGTCCACGACGACGCTGGGCCGCATGAAAGCGGCGAACTCGAGGAACAGAGACGTGCCCTTCTCCTCTTTCGCCACAATGCGTCGCGACCACATCATCGCCGACTCCATTCCAGGCCCCGAAAGTTGCGTTTAATATGGGCCCTCCCCATATCCCTTCGTCTAGCTTCCAGCGAGAACACACGTCGTTCCAAATTGTTTCTATTTTCCTGAACTGTTACACACTGTACCGATAACAATAAATAAGTAGTAGTTGTAACCTGTGATAAACCAGGAGTGTGCGTCAAGGATGATTATTCTATAAAACAATCAAAGACTCGAGCTTAAATTTAAGTAAGTGTAAGTAAAAAAAAAAACAAACAAAACTAAAAAAAAAACGTTAAATCGAAAACTCAACGAACGATTTATTAAATTAATTATTGACTTTGTGATTATCAAAAACAACCCAAAACCAAACAAAACAAAAAGATTACTAACAAGAAATAATTTTATCAAATGAGTTATTCAATGAGTTGTAGGCCTAATTTGTTGTCTAGATGAATTATTTTAAGGAGATGTTACTTGAAATTTCCGTCGTTATGCGAAGAGAGTTCCGTGGGCACGTTTCTACTCCGATTGTTTATATGCCAGAACAGAACTGTATATAATATTATAGGTAACGTAAATTAATTAAGAGGCTTTATTGCTGTGCAATAACGAAATGCTGAATTTTATAATTTCCAAAGAACAATAACTTTAGGTAAGAGTTTCGGTTTCTGTATATATAATTGACGAACCAACATTGTAAATTATCGATCAGTAAATATATGTCTTGGAATTACTACAAAAAAGTTTTTAAAAAATTATCAATTCGAAATGCGGGGTTTAATTAAGACGATGATTTTCTTTCCAGGTAATCTGCAACAAAAATAACAGCCTTTTGAGCTAATAAAATTGCCATCTACAATATTTATAACAAAAGAAACAATTAAATAAGTGTTTAATATTAGATATTACCACTTGAAAGTTTTAAATAAAATTATAAAGAAGAAGAAGTGCTTTATCACAACTTTTATAAAATATTTGCTTGGTGTATTCGCCCCTTCCAAGTTTATTTACTTAACTGACAGATAATAAATTATAGGTTTTTAACTAATTAGGATTTATTTAAGTTAACTTCGACACGCTTTTACACAAGTTGCCAATTGTTCCTATTTAATAGAATCAAATTTATGTAAATTAAAATTTAATGTATATTTGTTTTGCAGTATTGCAGTTCTTAGGACGTCGTCTCTAATGGATTATCCCTCGCAGAGAGATATGACGTAGCGCTGCAGCGTGGAATGCGCTCAGTGCGCTTAGTGCGCTCAGCTCAGTGTGCTCAGACGCTCAGTCGACCCCATGCCCGCCGCCTCCAACGGACTATCCTGCTCGTTCGGCCGTCCCGCGATCCAATTTTCCTAGAACTTAAAGTTTAATTACCTTATTACACGTCTGCTTATATTTTATAATAGATTAAAGAACAACTTAATCTTCTAGTATCTAGGACATGAAAGTTAAAAAATGCATCCGCATTGAGTAGTACTTTCTTTTATTAATGTTTGGGCGTATTTATTTTTATTTTTTCAAAATTTGTCGTAGTGATTATTGTTTTTCTGCAGCTAATTAACAATAATTTATTTATCAATAATATTAATTGATGGAAACCGCATTTCATTGCATTTCAGTAATTATTTTAATAGTTAGGGCTGTTTCTTAATTATTTTAAAAAGATATGGATTGTTTTTTATATGCTACAATAGGTTTTTGAAATTAATTTATTTGTTTATTGATTATTGGAGGTTTAATTATTTAAATTATCAGTATTATTCATATTTTAAGTTAATTCTATGTTTAATTATTGCTTTAAGTGAAATTTAATAAATTTTTATGGTTCTTTAATTATCTGTTTTCAATTTTTATTATTTTCAGTGATTTTCATTATAAATCAGCTCTTTTCAGAGCTAACAATTGCTATAAATTATATTTATATTTATACCAAAAGATACACTTTATCTAATGTTGAATCTATCAGTTTTTAATAAAGAGAAAACGAATTTGAATTTGAATTTAATTTACGTTTGTGGACCTTATCGTAGACAACCAGATTTCCATCGTAAACAGATGATAAATTACCCCGCAATTAATTCAGTTTGTGGACATTAACGTAGGCAATCTTATTGGCATCGTTTATTCCTGATACTACTCCTCGCGTTTATGTGCTCCTAATACAAATCCCCGATTTCGTTAAGTTTCGAATTTTTTTGAGTTTTTATTTCCTAAGCGCGCGAAAATTAAATTTCGGTTGGAAA
>JASKGO010000738.1:0-19076 GCA_030556065.1 Holobus sp. GC000080
TTTTTACAAAAATAACCGGAAGTCAGCTTTATCTTGAAAAGTAGACCCAATAAGAAAAAACTTTTTTTACAAAATCATCTTTATTTTTATTAAGGAATCAAAATATGAATTAAAAATTGGGTTGTTCCATTTAAAAAAATTAAGTAAGTTGCAACTTCCGGTATAACCGGAAATAACATAAAGTGGAAAACATTTTCCAAAAATGAAGCAATTGCTTGAATTAAGATTGAAAAATAAAAAATTAAGCTCGCTTTTATAGTTCTCCATATATCGATGCCCTCCCGCTCTCGTGAAACACCCTGTATACCCACTTTGTTAATGTAGTTATCATAAAGGTTTCACTAAATTGTAGTATCATTGAAAGATTACCAATAATAATTGTTAAACGAAAAAGGAAGCCTTAATCAATAATATTTCTTGTAAATGTTTGAGTATGATCACAAATACACAATTCTTTGATAAAAATTATGACACCTAAAAAAATTCCCACTATATAAACGGCAAGAGGTATTAAAAGGTGTTCCAAATTGATAGCAACAAATTCATTATCTTTATGTTGCCTATTGATATAATTAGATGCAAAGTTTTCTTTAATCTTCTCCATAATTCCAGATTCCATAAGAATTCTAACAAACCAATTAAATCGATCCTTCATGGGATGTCCTTTCAGAAAAACCGTCCAATCTGTAGCCACCATTGATTTTTCCATTTGATAGAAAAGCACTTCGCCATCTTCAATAAACATACCCAAATCTTTTATAGCATATTTTACTAAATTCGTGTCAACTATAAGAGCAGTATCCCTTTTATCAATAACTCTTTTTACATAAGACGTCATTACTTTCACTCCAATCTGACACATTTTCCACCTTTGTAGCAATATTTTAGAGTAGCTGTTGTTTTGGTCCAAGAATAAAATCATTCCATATGTAGTACCAACTGGTGTTAATCTATAGTCTGCTATATCTTGATATGTTTGTATTTGTATTTCATATGATGGGCTCATAAGGGACGGTATTAGATTGCAGCAAAAAGTACTGAAGAATATAAATCCAAAGAGTGTCCATGACGAATATAAAACCTTGAAGTGTGAATTAATATTTTTTGAGCTTAGTTTTTCTAAGAAGTCCATTGGTAAAAGTAGAAATTCGCCAAAATTGTATTTGTTAAATAAGTAGTTTTTAAAAGTTATTTTGAAAAATACAAAAAATATTGCTGAAAATCCAAAATAAATACAAATTATTGTTATCCAAGTGATGGGTGTGAATATTTTTAAAATTTGTTGCCAGCTTTCAATCTTTTTTGCTTTAGGAACGAAAAATGCTAAATCAGTGAAAAAATGGGGAATAGACACATCAAATTCTTCTAACTGGTCTGGATTTCCTCTAACTGCACCTATTAAAATATCTCCTTTCCTTTCTTTGAGCATTAAATGACATTCGGTGAAACTTTTTCCTTTTATTGGGGTTGTCATCGATGTTACATTGTGTTCATGTTTAGTCCACGTGATGTTTGCAACTTTTCCAAATATTTTTAACATGTCGGGTTGCCATCCAGCTGAATAATTTATAAAATACGGTGGAATAAAGGCTGCTATTATTTTCACTGGACACTTTCCAAAATTTGTTACAATTTTTCTGTTAAAAATCTTTTCGAGTACATTAGTATCTAAATTTTCACTGCCTTTAAATAAAAGTTTTGAAGCATTTTGAGCACAATGCCCGTTTTTACCATAAGTTTGTGATGAATATACATTTTGCTTTGAGTCTACTATTAAAATTTTCATGACAAAATGTTTCCAAGTATGTGTTAGAATTAAGTCGATATTTTTTGGATGGCCAGAAAAATACACAATGTACTTCACATTATTGTTATAATTTATGTTATTGTACCATATATTGAAAAACTTACGAATCAACTGAATTTTGTCAGTTGTTATTAATACAAATTTCAAAATAATGTATCTTTTGACTAGAAAGTCAAAATTTTCTTCTAAATTTATTAGAATTGTTGGTTGCATTATTCTTGCCATGGTATCAGCGTGATCTTCATTATTAGAATATGCGTACAATGAATATTTCGAATTAAAATGCTTTAGCAATTTTGGGATCAAATTTATTTCTTCATTCTTGGACTCAGCTGTATCATCAGCAATGATTTTTTCTTCTACGGACACTATAAAAATCATAATCGCTAGAATGAGAGGCCAAATCATTTTGGTTGGATATCGAAAGTTGCGTCATATTTATACCTAATATGAAAATGATTGATATTTCATTGCTATTTTTTATAACTTATTTTATTATTCAATAATAACTATTTAACTTTTTAGGTAAAGCAATATAATTTTGTTAAAATAACTTATAAATTGATAATAGTTACAGAAACAATTCGAAAAGAAATGTTATTATAGAAATGCTCAGACCTAATGCTAAAATAATCAACGCCAATAAAATATGTTCTAAATATAATGGTTCAAAATCATTTTCTTCAATATTAGTCTCTAGCCGAAGTCCATAATCATTCCTTAGTTTAGTGACGAAACCGCTTTCAGCCATTCTTACGATGAATTCATTTAAAGCTGTCTTCAGAGGGAATCCTCTCAGCATAGGAATCCAATTCATAGCTGTAATAGATTTTTCCATTTGGTAAATTTGAGCTTCACCATCTTCAATAAACATTTTTTTGAATTTCATTTCATATTGTATAAGTGTAGTGTCGGCCATAGCAGCTACATCTCTTTTATCAACAGTACGTTGAACATATTGAAGAACAAGCTTGAAGTTAATTGGAATCAGTAACCATTGTTCGTAAATCGCTTTAATACTGGCGCTATCATTAACGTTTATGAAAATCCTTTTTTCATATTCACTACCAACTGGTATCAATTTATTAGAGACTATTTCTTCATAGGTATTGATCTGGTCATCTAATTCAGATCTGATTTGAAACGATCTAAACACTGCTTCGAAATTTGAAGAGAATACGAAAGCTGCAAAAATCCACGTTATGAGTATAATTGTTTTCTTATCCGGTTGTTTTATAGAGCTTGCTACAAGGATTGCAAAACAAATTAAGAAGTTATAAGACAAATCTCGGCTACCGCTGAAGAAATGGAAAGCAATAGATACAAATATGTACATGATTACAACTGAAATCCACACACTACGTGTGAAGATCTTTAAAATTTGCTTCCAGTTGGGTATTTTTTCGGCAACTGGTACGTAGAATGCAATATCTGAACTAAATACTGGGATACTGGCTTCGAAATAAAGCAATTGTTCAGGATTTGCTCTCGAGGCTCCTAAAAGCATATCTGCTTTTCGTTCCAGAAGAAACAAGTAAAGTGAATTCAATGTAGTTCCTGGAATATAAGTTAGACTAGCAATATTGTGTTTGACGAACGATACAGTAAAGTTTAGTTTCTCCCCGGCCATTTTTAATAAATCGGCTTGTAATCCATAATGTCCTTGATCATCAGTTTCGTTTCTTATAACGTAGGGCATTAAGTATCCACAGATGAATCTGACAGGGCATCCTTGGAAGTTTTTCACGGGAATTCATTATTTGGTCAATTATGCTGTCGTCTTTGTTGATGCAAGGAAACAAATATCGCACTTTGTCTTGCTGGCAATTTTTCCCAGGACCAAGATAATTCGAGGAGAACAAATTAAAATCATTATCGACGAGGATAATTTTGTGCGTAAATGACACCCATGTTATTTTAAAGATTTTCTCTACGTTCTTCTCATTTCCAGTATAAAAAATTATATATTTCACATCTCTGTGAAAACTGGTGCTTTTTTGGAATTCCAGAAAATAGTTTTCCACTGCTTGCACATTGTGTGCTAGCAACAATACGAAAGCAATTGTACTGAAAATAGTCCTATTGAAGTTTAACTGTTCATTTATATCTAATAATATTTGGCTTTGTCCATTTGCATTTCTAATTAGTTTTTCCACTAGGTTGTCAACATAAGAATAGCCTAAAATGCTGTGAACTGTATCAAATGAATTTACAAATTTAATAAAACAAATTTCTTTTTGGTAATTAGTTTCGGCACTAATTCTATTATTTGATTGGTTTATTTTTTCGTATAATTGAGCCAATGTTTGTAATGAATAAATTAAAATTAATAGTGGCCGAAAAAAACGCTGAATTATCATTGTAATTGTTATTTTATACAGTAACTAATATATAACTAAAAAAAAAAAAATGTTTTACCACTTGGATTTTCACTTTTATTTCATTTTTCAATGCGTGTTCACAGTTTTTTCGAATGCATTGTAATTTTTACCATAAAAATTAATAATTTATTCATAATATTTAGGCGTTTATTTATTTAACGCAAAGTTGTTTGTTTCTGAAGAATATCAATGTTTTAGATCAATGTGAATATGTTTATTTAATGCCCATTCTTTGAAATATTTAATGTCCAAAATGTTACAAATTATGTACTTGTTTTTGTTAATAAAAAAATTAAAATAGAATAAATATAAATCAATTCAAATAAAAAAAAATCGTAAATTCGATATATTTTTTTTTATTAAGAGATTGCAATCAAAAGAAAGGTATCATTCTACATTTTCGGTCAATGTTTAGAATTATAATCAAGCCTAATTTTATATATTGTATAAAACAACATAAATACTAAGTTATAAATTACATTTTATTTAAATTTCTTAATTTTCTAGCTTTAATAAATATTCTAGGAACTACTTTATTCACATATAACAATTCAATTAAAAATACAATACTTGCACTTATCCATCCGAAAACAAGTATAATAATCGCTAAAAATATTTGCTCCAAATTAATAGGTTTTAAGTCGATTTCAACAAAATTGTTCAATTCCTGTCTGTATTTATCTCCTAATTTATCCAAAAGCCCTCCTTCCGTCATTTTAGTAATGAATCCATCGAATGCTGGCTTTAACAGCAGTCCTCGCACCATAGGTATCCAATTAGTGGCTGTTAAAGATTTTTCCATTTTGAAAATTTGTAGCTTACCGTTATCTATAAACGACTTGTTAGATTTCACTAGATATTCAATTAGACTGGAATCGACCATAACAGCCACATCTCTTCTGCTAATTAAACGATACATGTAATCTATTAAAAGTTGAAAATCGATAGGTACCAATAACCATCGATTGTAAATATCCCGAACGCTTTTCTCATCGTTAACATCCATGAAGATTCTTCTGTCGAAATTGGTGCCCACTGGTGTTAACTCTTCTTGCGCAATTTGATCGTACGTCCTGATTTGCGATTGAAATTCCGGTCGGATTTGAAACGACTGAAATACCGCATTGAAATAAGACGAAAGTACAAATGCTAGGAAGGTCCAAGTGATCAGAATTGTGTTCCGCTTAATTAATTGCATCGATGTGGATAAAAGAATGGCCAAACAAATTAAAAAGCTATTAGAAAAATCCTTTCTTCCATCGAGGAAATTGCACACTGTCGAGAACAACAAATACGTTATTACCAAAGCAATCCATAAGTTGGTAGAAAATATTCGCACAATTTGTTTCCAATTGGGAATTTGTTTGGCCACCGGCACGTAAAAAGAAACGTCGCTGTTCATGTGAGGAACACTTGCCTCGGCGTATTGCAATTGTTCTGGATTTGCACGCAAAAGGCCCAAAAGCAAATCGGCTTTCTTTTCCATAATATATTGAAATATAGTGTTTAAAGTCGAATTGGGTAAATAAGTAACACTAGTTATGTTGTGCTCAACGAATTTAATTGTGAAATTTAAATATTCACTGGCCTTTCTAAGAAGGTCCGGTTGCAGACCGTAATGTTCACCGGTTTGCTTGTCTCTCAACACGAAAGGCATCAAGTAACCGCAAACAACGTTAATGTGGCACCCGTGAAAATTCCGCACAGTTTCTCTGTGCATAATTTCTCGAATTTTTTGCTCATTTTCTTTAGCTTCTTTAGTTTTGTCGATGCTGCTGCATGTGAACAAAAAACGCAATCGATTCTGTTGGCAGTCTCTTCCGGATCCAAGTAAATTACTCGAATACAAATTATAGTCGTAATCAGCAATAACAATTTTGTTTGTAAATGAACTCCAAGCTATTTTTACGATCTGTGTTATGTGCTTTTTATTGCCACTGAAGAAAATTACATATCTTACATCTCGATGAAACGTTGCGCTTTTGAGGAATTCCGCAAAATATTTATGCAGCAAACTTATGTTGTCTGTAACCAAAAGAACAAATTGCACCAAGTTCATTTCGCTTGCATTGTAATCGAATTCTTTGTTTAAATTATACAAAATGTTTATTCTATCATTTGTACTTTTTATCAATGTTTCGACCATATTGTCCACATAGGAAAATGCAAAAATTCGATTAGGCGTTTTAAATAAATTCACATAACTTATAAAACATTTTGTTTCTTCTGTCATTTGTTTACTATATTTTAAATAGTGCTCTTGCATTTGCATTTTTTCACATGAAAACAGAAAATAATTAGAACTTAAAAAGAGTACAATTAAATTATTTCTGACTTTGTTTTGAAGCTTTTCCATTATTTATAGGAATGTTCGCATTAATACTTTCTGTGCTTTTTTATATATAATAATATATTTTATTTTATATGTTCTACAGTTGATTGTTTTTTTGAATAATTAATATAACAAACAGTGTACTTCTTCACAAGCATGCTGATATTTTGCTTTTTGTAATATTAACTTTTATAACGCAGTTTTAATATATAAAACGGTAACTTTTCAATTTAAAACTTTACTTTTTAATTTTCTATATCAATTGATATTTTATATTTATTAACTAATGTGAAGTAATATTCACTTTATTTGAAATTGAAATTGAACCAAATTGTATGTTGTGAATTTTCTAGTTTATTGTAAAAAAAAACAGTAGTATACAATATATAAAACTTTATTTTCTTCATTATTATTTCCTTATGAATTATTGTGTATTATTCATAAAAAAAGCAAATACTATAAAATCCTCGGTTTATAAGTAATAATTATGTCAATCATAAATAATACTTAGATATTACCTTGCATTTATTATTAAAGAAGGTTTCAAATAAATTATTTATTGCTTAGGCTTAGATAATTTTATTTCGTAAGTTCATTTTTTATTCATTTGTGACATTCATGATTTTTTTAATATTCCATCAAATCGAATGGACTTTTTCCTTTAAAAGATCATTTTTTAAATAAAATCTTTAATAAAATGTATTTTATTCAGTAGTTTTTATTTTATTTAAGTATTTAGTTATGAAATAAGGATAATTATTTTAAAAAGCTGACATATTAGAAGTAAACATTGTTTTTAAGTTGCTAGAAAAATTATATGAAAAGGAATATTTGATTTATGAGCAACAAAAATGAACATTTAGATGTTAATTTTTAATGGTAGTTTTTGATCTGAAGTTTTATTTTTCAATTTGGTTTTAAAAGTAGTCAAATTCAATACCACCCTTAAATCATTCTTTTTTATATATATATATATATTTTTTTTCAATTTATTAATAAAGAAACAATTCCTTTTTTGAAGAATGTTAATGTTTATAATGGAAAAATATACTTACTTTTTAAGGTTTCTTAAAGACATAAAGAAAAGTTAAGAGAAAATCCAAATATTCGTCATTTCATGAAGGGTTAAATTCTCTCTCTTCTATTTTTTTTTTTCTTGTATAATCCTCAATATAGAAGATACCGGGCATCAACAATGAAAAATATTTATTTGGTGAAATAAACTAGATCCTCAAAGCCACCATTTTTTTCCCTCTTTGTAAATAAACAAGAAAATAGAAATATTTTAGGCTGAGTTATATGGACATATACATGCCAGCTCACCACTACACTTGTACTTGCTACTAACTACGTCTTAATCTATAACATGCTGATTTAACACTTTATTAATTATATAAAGAATCTTCCCGTTGTTTTGTGGGTCCATTATTATTACGATATTACTATGAAGTACATTATTATTACGACATTACTATAAAGTGCATTATTATAAAAGTACCAGTAACAACATTATTATTGTATCAGTATCTAAATTATTACTATTCGACATATAATTGTATTAATTATATAAAAGTTATTGTTAATTAATCATCATCAATATAATAAAATTATATTTTTTATAAAAGTATCAAAGTCGATACTGCTGATTCCTCAATTGGCTATTTTATTTAAAATCGTTCTAAAATAAGAATAGAATAAAAATAAGAGAGGTGCCATTAAATTTCATTGCTCATATAATTTCCTCATAATGGAATTATTTATTTGTAACAGATTAATGGTTTATTTAATTGTGAAAAAAAATGAATCTTACAAATTAAAATTAAAGGTTAAATATACAAAATCAATACCTAACTTTTGGATCACTCTGTATACACAATCGTATTTTTACCACTAATTATAATGAAATTCTTAAATAATTTAATAAGCTTTTGTTCGTGTAATTACTTTTAAGTCCGAATGTTGCACTAGCCACATGTTTGTACGGGGAATTTTCATAACATTTAATTTTACAGCCAATAATCGCACATCCGAAGCTCTCTTTCAACGCGGTTTCGCTTTAAGCGCTTTTACGTCGAGACATAATCTTTCTCATCTCTCAAAAGTAATCTGCATCATAAAGATGTTGATTTATACAAGCAGTATCTTTGCATATTTTAGAGACAATTAGCATTTTCAACTCAAATTGCACTTTTTATCTGTGCGTGTAATTTGTTGAAAACAATTTGTTTTCTACTTCTAATTTTCCGCCGTTTTTATTGCCAATTACGTGCATATTTCAACTTTATACTTAAACATTGAAATTTTTCAAGATTAATATTTTTTTTCCTTTTACTGTGTTAATAACTTTTTTCTAAAAAAAAAAGACATTTTTACTTTATTAACTACTAATAATAATAAATACATTGGGTATATCTAAGCATACTTTTTTTTAGTATAATTGTGTGTGAAAAACAATTAACAAGTTATTTTTTCAATTAGTAGAGCTAAAGAAGCCAACAAAATGCCAGAAGTGTAAATAACAAAAGCGATGAAAACTTCTTTTAAAGAAATAGCCACGAAAACATTAGATGCAGCACTTAGTGGTTTAGTATAGGAGTAGTTTAATTGATATAAAGTCATGATGCCCGATTCGTCCATTCTCCGTATGAAGTCATTCAAATTGGGCAATATCGGATAGCCTCGTTGCAGCAGCATCCAAGCGTAGTAAATCATCGAACTGGGCAAATGAAAAATACCATATTCACCGTCCTTAATGAACGTCTGATTGGTGATCATCATGTAATTAACCAAACTCAATGCGGCGATGGTTCCAATGTCTCTTTTCTTCATCGTCCTCTCCAAATGCGACGATATATCGACCCAATCGTTCTCGATCTCTATAAAAGTATCGAAGATAAATTTCACTTTTGGATCTGCCTTGAAAAGATCTCGGGAATACGATGTGCCGGCTATTACCAGTTTAGCCTTCGATATATCTTCGAAACTTTGCACTTGATATTCAAATCCAGGTTCCACCATAAATGATAAAAATACAGATTCATACGAAACGGTAAAGACGAAAGAACACAACGTCCAAAATATGAAAATAATTCTTAAAGAAAATTTGCTAGGTTTTTGTACGGGTTTTCCCACCAAAATCGACCACGGTGTAAAGAAATAAGTCAAAGCGTTTTTGTTCTTGCTGATTTTCTGAATCAAATAATTTACTAATCCAAGAACAATCAATGTGCAAAACAACATTAGCCAAACTTGCATGGAAAATATTCGTAAGATTCGAAACCAAGGAAGAGTCCTTCCAGCTTTTGGAACAAACGTTGTTCTTGGAGTAGGAAAGTAAGCTGCTGTTTTATCGAAAGCACCAGCATCAATTTGGACCATTCCGATCATCATCTCGCCTTTGTGATCTTTCAGCATTTTATATACTTCAGTATAAGTACCATTTTTATAGATTTCTCCCCTTGTTGGATAATTATGATGTTGGTATTCAATGGTAAAGTTAATTTCTTTAGCAGCTGCTTGCAAATAATTCGGTTCCATTCCTTGTTTAAAGGTGTCTTTAGCAAATACGTCGATTACAAAAGGTGGAGTTACAGCTGCCACCACTTTTACAGTGCATCCTTGGTAGTTTTTTATGTACTTGTTCATAAAATTCATTAAAGTTGTGTCATCCTTTTCGTTACATTTAAACAGAAGCTTTGGTTGGTCTTGTCTGCAGTATCCAAATGGAACCAATTGCGGAATGTAAATATCGGTTTCGTTGTCTATTACCAATACTTTTTGCGTGTAGGATTTCCATGCGGTTATATAAATTTCCGGATCAAATTTAGTATTTAAGGATACTATGTATTTGATCCTGTTGTGGAAATATTCACTTTGGTACCAAAGTCTGAAATATTTTTCTATATAATAAAGATTCTGTATGAAAAATATGCCAAAATCCCTCCTGTTTGATCTTTCTGTAAATTTAAATGGTTGTTTTAGATCGATTATTTGTGAACCTGTTTTAAAAGATTCTTTTATGAAATATTCTACGTTAGGTGTTGCTTCGTCATATGCGACAATCTTAAATTGCGATTCAAATAATGCAAGAATACTTTTCATACATTTACGTTCTGAATTTTCTGTATTTTGACCATTTTGATCTATTTGAAGCAGTTGTTCTTTAGATATACTTATAAGAAGTGTAAAGGTTGTTAAGACGGTTACAATAAGTGTAAAATTTGACATTTTTGTGATTGAGACGATTACTGGAATGTTCTTTTTATACTCTTTTTTTAAGTGTGATTTTTATCTTAAAAATAATTGCATGCGTTTGTTGATTGATGGCTTTTGAATAGTTATCATTTCAAAACGTTACAATTATTTTCCGTTTTCTTAACTTACATTTTTCATACATTAGACATAACTATTTAAAGATTTCTTTGTTAAATATTTACTTTATATTTTTTTACAAATAGATAACTAAAAAATAATAATTTATACATTTTAACAGAGAATGTTACAATTTGCAATTTTAAAACTATTTTTTTTAATAATCAACAATAATGTTCATACAAAAAATTAACAAAACTGATAGCAATTCCAAAAGCCCATAAAATAAAAGCTGCAGAAACTGCTTCCAATTTAAGAGGCTTAAAAGTATTAATCGCTGGCTGTAAAGGCTTAGTATATGAATAATTTAACTGATACAATTTCATTATTCCAGATTCGTCCATCTTCTGGATAAAGTCGTTCAAATTAGGTAAGATTGGAAATCCTTTTACCATCAGCATCCATTCAAAGTACAGCATTGAACTTGGAAGTTGATAAATATTTAAATCACCATTTTCCACAAAAGTTTCATTTACTTTTTGCATGAAATTAAACAAACTAACGCTGGCCACGGTACCAATATCGCGTTCAATAACAACGCGCTTTAAATATTCTGCAATGACCGTCCATTCATTTTCGATGCTAATGAATGAATCATAAATTGATTTATATCGCGCATCATCTTTGAAAGAATCTCTTGCATATTCCGTTCCACTGATGATTAATTCCTCTTCAATAATGTCATCGTAATTTTGAATTTGTCGTTCAAATACCGGTTCAATCATGAACGATAAAAATACTGATTGGTAAGTTGTACTAAAGGCAAAAGAACATAAACTCCAAATTATAAAAATAGTTCTTAATGTTTCGAAATTTGCAACTGTTAAATTTTGGCCAAGCAATATCGAAACTGGTAGCAAAAAGTTACGTATTTTATCTACACTGTTACTGAGTAATTTTTGGAATGAATTAAAAATAATTCCCAATGCAGTTATAGTGCAAAGCAATGAAAGCCAAACATTTAAAGTAAAGATTTTGAAAATTTGAAAATGACCTAAGGCTTGTTGGGCTTTTGGAACAAAAATTGTCCTTGGTGTTGGAAAGTAAGCTCTTGTTTTGTCAAAGGCATCCGCATCTATTTGGACCATTCCAATCATCAAATCTGCTTCTCTGTCCTTTAACATTTTATATACTTCAGTATAAGTTCCATTTTCGTAAATTTCTCCACGTGTTTTATATTCATGCGAAATATATTCTATTTTAAAGTTAATATACTCTGATGCTGCTTCCAAAAAATTTGGTTCCATTCCTTTTTCGAAATAATTGTTGGCAAAAACGTTTATCACAAACGGAGGTGTAACTGCTCCCACAACTCTCACTATACATTTTTCGTAATTTCTTGGAAATTTTGTCATTAATTCCCACAGTTTTGAATCATCTTTATTTTCACATTTAAACAACAATTTTGGAGTTTCTTGTTTGCAGTACCCTTGTTCTGATAACTGGGGAACAAATAGATTCAATTCCACATTTACCAAAATGACTTTTTGTGTGTATGACTTCCATGTAATTTTAAAAAGTTCCATAAGTTCTTCAGTACCATTAAAATATATAACATATTTAATATTATTCGTGAAATAAACGCTTTCATACCATTTTTGAAAAAAGCCATCTAAATCAGCAACACTATCAGTAACAAAGAGCATAAACTCGATGCGTTTGTTCTTCATGTGGAATTCAATCTCCTTTCTTAAATTAACTATTTGTTTCGTTCCATTAATCACATTACTTACAATATAATCCACTGTGGAAGTTTCATCAAAATAAGCAAGCGTTTTGTAATTCGTATCAAAAAGCTTTAGCAAACTTGTCAAGCAATTAATTGTATCCAAATTATACTCTTCACTAATCTCCACCATCAACTTTCCACACATTAAATTTATTAGATTAAGGTTAATTATCAAAGTAACAACTCTCATTATTCACTAGTTTCATTATTCAAATGAAAATGATTTTTATATTATTTGATATCTATTTATGTAGTTGCATTGAAAGGCTTAAATCAACACAATGAGGCTATTGATTTCTTTTAATAATTAATTGCACTCAATTAATTTGCGTTTGGGCTCCGATTTTATTATTTGATTATGTGAATATTTTATTAATAGCGGAGCATTTATCATTTTAAAGCGTTTTTGTGTTGGAGTAAATCGTGTTTATTGTTATTTTGTAGTTTATTTTTGCTTTCAATTCTTTGGGGAAAATATTACAAGGCTAATTAAACGCTTTGTTTATTCTGATTATTTGAAATTATAATATTTTTTTATATAATAACATACAGGATAATTAATAAAAACATAATCACTATCATTGGTTTATTTAAAAGACGACCAAGTTGAAAAAAAATGATCATTTTAATTCCCATATTTTAGAGATTATTCGTATTTATTAGATCAACCTGTATAATGTTAAAATATAATATTTCTAATTTTAAAATTACAAGTAAAACATTTTATTATAAAAACAATTAATTTATATGTTAAACTTAAATTAATAATGCATTTTGTATGTCACATTTTCCAATTAAGTAAATCGATAAAAATAATTTTAACTGCTGTTATATAGAAAACAATATTACTGAAATTATCTAATACTCCAATAATAACAAAACACATTAAAAAATATATACAGATCGTTAAACAGTATACAAAATTGGCTAAAAATTAATTAAAACCCTGGAAAATAAAATTGAAACGCAATTAATTTACGAAAGGAAGTTGGGGTTTTTCAAATAACGGTTTATTTTTCTGATAAAAAACAACTCTTTCGCTTAAAAACGCAAGTGAACTAATAAAAAGCCCAATGCCCAGAACGATAAAAGCAGCTAATGTGTGCGTTAATCGCAAAGCTCTAAAACCAGTTAACCCCTCGAGCAATTTATCGTCGAAAGTATAACTTTGCCTGTAAAAGTTAACAATGCCTGATTCATCCAATGTCCTTATAAATGTATCCAAATTATTTCTAATGGGATACCCTTTGTTCATTAGAATCCAACAATAAGTTGTCATATTGGTATCAATGGCATAAAGTGCCTTTTCATTGTTAACAATAAATGAGCCGTTTAATTTGTGCCAATAGTCCACCAGAAATTTAAAAGTTACAAGACCAGCTTTACGTTCCAAATAGACATCAAGCAAATTCTCATAAATAACTTTGTAATCATCAGATATTACTATCCAATTTTCGTAAATATCTTTAGTGTCATCACTTTGACTTAGCTCTTGCATGAAGTAGCTTCTAGACTTGTTAGTTCCCATAATTGGAATATGGGCTCTCACTAATCCGGAGATAGTTTTGATTTGATCTAAACTTCCAGGATCAATTAAAAAAGATAAAAATACAGATTGGTAACCACTGGAAACGCAAATTGCAAATAAAGTCCATTCGGCAAATATAAATCTGAATAAAGTTAATTTGGGCTGTCTGACGTTTTCACTAATTAGCAATGCAAAAGGCATCATATAGGCTGTATAGGTATCAACCATATTTTCCCTACCCAAAACGGCACAAATTTTGAATAATACTCCAACCGTTATAGATAATCCCAGCAGAATTAACCAAGTTCCAAAAGTGAATATTCTAAAAATGTGATACCAACGAAATCTCCTTGTGGCATTAGGGATGTAAAATGCCCTACTGGTTGGAAAATACGAAACAGTTTGATCGAATTGTTTAAATGAAGAATGTATAAAGCCTATTAGAATATCTCCATCTTCTTCTCTAAGCATCCTAAGCAACGTTGTTTTGTTGGTTTCCAAATCATCTTCACTGCCCAATGTTGTGTAATTATGTTGTACGAATTCCATTGTAAAGTTGAAATATTTTCCAGCCTCTTCCAAAATTTTAACTTCCAAACCATCAAATGTTTCTTCAGAATTTGGAATAACAAAAGGAGGAATTGAATTAGTTAAAACCCGTATTTTGCAACTATCGTAATTATTCCTGGATCTTAAAACCCTTTTCAATAAATAATCATTTCTAGCGTCGCAAGTAAATAGTTTCTTGTACCGATTTGCTTGGCAGTAATCAATGGGCTCCAAATGCGATATGTAAATATTTAAATCTTGGTCCAGCACCAGAACGCGTTCAGTGTATATGCTCCAGGTGATCTGGAAGATCTCGTAGATTGTATCGGTCCCATTTCCGTTATACAAGATGACGTACTTTACATTGCCGTTAAAGTATTCGCTATTGTGCCACTCATCGAAAAACTCTTGCAAGAAATACGAGTCACTTATTTGAATAAACATGAAACTGATTTCTTCAATTGGTTTCCAAAGAGTACCATTTGTACTGTTGCCATCGTTGATGCTCTGTAAATTTATTATTTGGACTGACAGCATAAATACATGTCGAAGGATGTCACGAATGGATGCATCAAAGTCAGTGAAGGCGAATGCATTCTGAGTGTAACGGAATATATTTAGAATTTCTTTCAGACATTCCACTTTCTTCGTCGATAAACTGGCATATTCGATTGCATCGAATATGTCTACGCGTTCATCTTTATATTTTTTTATTTTTCCTAACGCAGTATTCGTATTTATTGAAAGCAAAATAAAAATTGTTATGCATAAGAAAGTGCTTTTTAACATTCTGTGGTGAAATATTGTATTTGGTTTGGTTTCCCAATTTCAATTGCTGTGTACCATTTTTTTTTTTTAATTATAGCGTAATTGGCTCTTCGTGTTTATAAGTGAAGTAATAGTTTTATTGTCCAAATTTGGATTATTTGTTGTACTTGTAATATACCTTTTCATTGTGTAATTCGTCGATTTTTCGTATTTAATTATCCAATTATCAATCGAATTTCCTACTGTTTTTACAATATTGGAACAAAGCATTCCAAATTCAAACTTTCGGTTATCTTTTCTTCGTGAAAATTTTTATTTTAACAATTAATCTACATAATTTATGGAACTTTAAATAGTTAATCACGTATTTATCATTCTTTTGAAGTATCAGTTTAGAAATGTTTTAAGTATATTTCAATTAGTAAAACCAATAATGAGAAAAACAACCCTGTAGCATACAAAACCAAAGCTAATATCAAATTCTCAAAAACCAATGGCTTAAGTTTTGTTTCATTTATCTTAACATAATTATAAGTATAGTTATTTTTATATAATGATAAAAACCCGGCTTCTCTTAGGAGTGTTATTCCCACATCAAACTTTGATTTAACAGGTAAACCTTTTACCAATAAAATCCACGAAAAAAACGTCAAACTTGGTTTTAAATGATGCACACTTGGAACTCCATGTTCTAGAAATCGTTTGTTTTCCTTCATCTCAAATTGAACCAATCTTTTATCAAAGAAAGCCGCCGATCTCCTATATTTTATAACATCTGATATTTCTTTTACTTGAGTATTTGGCTCCACTTGCTGCCATCTCGCAAAGATTTCTTCAATGAATTTATTTCCTTTTGTGGAAAATATTTCACGATTCATGTAAATGCCTCTTACGTTTAGGTCTTCTTCTATCATATCTTCATAGCTGTCGATTTGTTTTTCATATTGATGTCTTATAAGAAACTGCAGAAATTTGGACTTGAAAAAGCTGAGGTAAAGGAAAACGAAAATACACCATGTAGCAAATAGTAATCTAAGAACAGGTTTCGCTGGCTGTTGGATCGCAATTTCTAAATTGATAGCCAAAAAAATTATAAATGGATTTTCCAAACCTATTTGATAACCGCTGTAATTGCTTACAAAAAAATAAATGATGGACAAACTAAAATAACATGCTATTATTGAAAGCCATGTCTCCCACTTAAAAATCCTTAATATATTGGTCCATCCTACTATTTGTCAAGCTTTTGGTACCCAAAATACCAATTTTGTTTCTAAATAGGGCGTGGTTACATCAAAATCTTTCAGAAACCTTCTTCGGAACCTAATTTGCCCAAGAAACATATCACCTTCCCGGTCAAAGAGTTTTTTGTATATACCAATATAAGTGTGGTTTAGGAAAGCAGTTCCCCAAGATGTCTCTCCAGTTGGGATGTACGTTACATGAACTTTTGTGAATCGAGCTAAATCTTCCAGTATTTGTGCTTCAAGCCCTCGATAATACGTTATATTGCTCATAACGTCCCTTATATAGGGTGGAATTTTCATTGTCAAAACACTAAACTCGCAGTTTGTATATTTAAAATAATCCGTTTCTAAATTTTGAAGAACAGTTTTATTCATATTCGAACAAGGAAATAAATGCTCAAGTTCTTGTCTGCATTTTCTATCATCATTGATTATCTTGATGTGGAAAACTTGAAAATTTTCATCCATTATTAAAATATTGTCAGCATAATGTTTGCTCGTTGTATTAACAATTGAAAATGTTTCATTGATACTTCCTTTGAAGAAGATCAGATGGAATGCAGAAGCATTGAAATAATCACTCGCAAACCAATCTTCCCAATAACTTGTCAAGTAATTCATATCGTCCGCGAACAATAATATGGAATCTATTCTGTGGGCTTTAAGTTGGTTGATTGTATTTACTTTAAAATTGGTATCTTCAGTAATGTTTATAATTCTTGTGGGAATTATTTGTAGAATCAATTGGAATGTTGATTCAATTGAACTGTCCATATACGAAAACCCTATCAATGTAAACAAAGATTTCTTTTGAAGAAATATTTCTTCCAAACAATTGTTGCGGGTCTCAGTTTTGGTAAATATTTTTTCAGAAAATTCACAATTCGATAGACTTAAAATAGTCATTATAACGAAAATAATGAATTTTATTAAGAGTGGCATTTTTACTGTACTTTGAAGCAACGGTTCTCACTTGTACTCCACTTTAAATGTTCACTTTTCCATAAATAACTACTATCCCTAGTTAAATAATACTTATTGTCCCGTTTTTTTTTTAATGTAGCATTTATTTGTATTAATTTGAGTTCTCCTGTTTCAGATAAATAGTGTATTATGATATTACTCTAAATTGAAATGGCAACTTTGCAGCTGCAGGTCCTTTTTTCGTTTTATAATTTCCTTTAAGTAATTGTTTATTGTTTTGGTAACAATACCTGTATCTGAAGGATAATAAAATCACTAGCTGATATTACTTATATCGAAACATTATTTTCGTGTTCCATGTTAACTTATTGTATTAATAAAAGAACAGTCATTAAATGATTTTATCTTCATAAAAACTATTAGTTTTTTTATTATTTTGTTCTGTTCAATTAATTATTTATGCAATATTTTTCTACAAAAATTATTCCTACTAATTTTTAAAAGGGCTTGTTTAACTATGAAAAATTATTTAAATTATTATTTATTCAAATGCTCCGTTTTCTTAAAAAAAATCTAATCACAACTAGTTGTAATTTGAAAGCCTTCAAAAGACACATTTTATTTGACCCCCCATTAAAAACACTTTGAGTGTTGTTCTTTCAGGGGCTTGTAATTTACTCTTTCTTCATTCGCCCTTTATTTGTATTCAAAGGTTGTCTAGGTCCAGTTGGAGAAATAATAACTTTTTTTTTTAATAAATAATTAAATATTTTCTCGCAATCACTCAGCTAGAGTATGTTTTATTATAAATCGAACAATTTTTTGCGTATAATAATAGTTTATCATTTTGCATATTTTAATATGACTTGTTCAATTAACACTTTGGCAATATGGTTCCATAAACAATGCAAATTTTGAATATCGTATGTCTCTGAACTGAAGTTAGAAGTTTAAAAGTCGTTTAACTTAATATTTGCTTACTTAATTCAAGGGTATTTTGATTGAACACACCTAGGGACAATTTCTGAAAAACATTGAAAATAATTTAATGGTTATTATTATTATCAGTGGAAATTACATTTACGTATAGTATTCAGTGTGTAAAGCGTTTCAAAAGTCCCCATTGATATTCCTTAATGGCGGTTGAAATTTAAATCTGGTTATATAATTTTATATAAACACTTCTTTAAATGGTAGCAAACTAGGACTATTATTATCAATGAAAATTTTTGTTTTACAAGTTTTTTTTTTATATAAAATAATAACTTATCAATCCATTTATTTTTCCATTTTTTATTTTTTATTTCCGACTTAAATTTACAGTAGTAGTACTTGTATTTTTCTGTGCTTTGAGCACAGGGAGGCTATCGACCCGAAGGTCCTTCTGCCATGGTGATGGGGATGCCTACCCAAACACCACTACCCATATCTTGCCGGCCG
>JASKGO010000739.1:0-13659 GCA_030556065.1 Holobus sp. GC000080
TCATAATCTTAAATAAAAATTGGGGTATCCCATTTAAAAAAACCAAGTTGACATATACTTCCGGTATAACCGGAAGTGACAGGAAGTGGGGACTATTTTAGGGGACCTAGAATTTGGCCCAAACTGGTAATGGTGAAAAAATGAAACTGATATCTTTTATGGTTTCCCCATAACAAATGCCCTAGGATGCAAAAAAAATACCCTGTATACATGGCGAAGTTTTCGAAATGAATCTACCAATCTATTATTTTTTTGGCCAATTCCCTAATAACTTTTAATTAACAAAACGCGTTGTGGCGTTAAAAACGAATCGATAACTGTAAATGGCATAGTTTTAACAATTTATATGGACATGATACATGAAATTTCATCCCCTAGAAGCCCAATTATTACAGGATTAAAATGAAAACATTTCGTAGCACTTTTTATGGAATTTGGAGATGGATTGAATTGTTTTTTTTTTTAACTTTTGTTAATATTGGGGAATTCAAATTCGGTCAAATGGACAACATTTTTCAGAAATTTGCCAATTATATATAAAGAAAAAACTATAATTATCAATTTTAATTTTAAAGTTTATAAGATTAATAACAATGCAACTATGAGTACTAAAGAATAACTTAAACGTCCCGACAATATAAGAACATAATTTAAGTGAAGGAATTTTCATGTGTTAAATGTAGAATAATAGTGGCTTTCAAAAGAACCCCCATAAGTTTTCTGTACTAGAAAATTGGACTTATAAATACTCGCACATAAATAACGAGCAAACATAAACGATGTGATATAAGTGAGTCAGAATAAAATTAATAACATTGCTGTCTTTAATTTCAGGAGCGAGTTGGAAGAAGCACGGACACTAAGGCGACAAAGTTTAATTAAATTTCAGTGGAGCGGAGGTCACCCGTAGTGAACGCGCAAAGAGAACGAGAAAAAAAAACCGATTGCGTGCCTACTACACTTAAACATTGGCCGAGTAAATTTCAACTGGTGAGACTGCTGAAAAAATGAATGTAGCTGAAGGACGCGAAGTGCGCGGATCATCGCGAAACGGAACCTTTAAACCTGTGCGACCGTTCTCCCATGGCGCTCTCGTTACAAGGAACATTGCACGTAGCGGATCCGTCTTTAATTAAACTACAGAGATTATAAGTAGCTAAATGTTGTGATGCGAGAAACAATAAACGCGTCCGCCTGTGCGGCTTTGCCAGACCAGATCTCCTGGACCGATCCGCAGACCATCCTCTCGTTGTCCATTCTGGCCCTCATTAACGTAATGGTCATCGTGGGTAACTGCTTGGTCATAGCGGCCGTGTTCTGCTCGTCGAAGCTCAGATCGGTCACGAATTTGTTTATAGTGTCGTTGGCGGTGGCCGATCTGTTGGTGGGAGTGGCAGTGCTACCCTTTTCGGCCACCTGGGAGATATTTAAGGTGAGTGTTGGATCGTTGAAAAAAGCTATCAAAGTGTCGCGCGCCTGCCGTGTATCGGGACCACCAATAAAGATGCTGCTCGTAAATCAATCATCCCCATTAAATATTTACAGATCGTGCAAATATGTACACACTTGGAAACATTTTCCGCCGTAGGGCTCTCTGCTTAATTTGCTCGATCTTCTGTCAATGCAATCGTGCCCTCTTCACAAAGTTTTACGATTTCTGAAGACTTTATTTTAATTCGTTAAGTAAACTGATGTAAATAATATTTTAATTATTTATTAGGAAAAATTAATTACGCTATTAAAATAGTACTCCCTTTGTACCAAATTATGATATACAAATACATATTTATATAAATTTTATTAAAACTTTACACATCATTTAAAATTATGCTACTTTATGTTGAAGTATGAAGTAAGAACTGTAAAATTTCATTGCGCGTATCTCAAGTTAAATTCTTGATTTTTCTGTCTCTTATCAGAGATGTGACAAGATGTGGTGACCACATCAATTTTGATTTATCTAATGATCTTTCATATATCTCCCATATTTTTTTCTTGAGGGGTGTGATTGTGATTTTATAGTTGTAGTTACTCCATTTTTTCTGAGCTTTGGGCACAGGGAGGCTATCGACCCGAAGGTCCTTCTGCCATGGTGATGGTGATGCCTACCCAAACACCACTACCCATAT
This sequence comes from Holobus sp. GC000080, assembly GCA_030556065.1. Lineage (NCBI taxonomy): Eukaryota > Metazoa > Arthropoda > Insecta > Coleoptera > Staphylinidae > Holobus > Holobus sp. GC000080. The sequence continues at coordinate 2,130 of JASKGO010000739.1, forward strand.
CTTGCCGGCCGTGGGGATCGAACCCATGTGCCATGACGTTCGGTATAGAAACCGGAGTGATTTTATATTTTTTAATCAATTTTGACTAACTATTAAAACTTGTTTTAAACACAGACCACTACTTAAAAATTAGATATTGAATTGTATTTCATGATGGATCATTCCATTAAGATTATTTATCTTCGTTAATGAAATATTTTTAACCTATGCCATAATTTGGCACAGAGAGAGGGAGTAGTAATTATAACAATGTATTTAACAGTCGCAGATAACTAAGCCGAAATTTTCAATTTAAAATAATTTTATTGTTTAAAACTACAACAATAAATTTTTGTTAATAATATTTATGCAGTAGACAGCATTTCATACTTAAAAAATATCTGTTCATCCACCTCTAATATCTCAAATTTAAACAATATAATTTTAATATTAAAATTAAACATAATGCATAATGCATAATGACAATGAAAAATTATTCCTAGAATACGAAAAAAAAAAATTGTTTCTACATTGGAAAATTAATGAAAATAATTGTTTCTAGGAAATTTATAACTTCAATATGGACAATGAAATAGTGAAAATATTATGTTACAATTGAGATCTTGGACTTTTTTGGGAAAACACTTAAAACAATCATTATGAATTTATAATAGGCGAATTTGTAGTATTTTTTTTAACGATTGTGAAAGGAATTATTCAAAATTGTACTGCAAATTTGGTGTCGGAGTGCCAAGTTCTTTATTGTTAAGTACCTACAATTTCAGTAATGCAAAACTATTTAATTCATTTAAATTTAAAAAATCAACTTTGAAAACAAAATGTAAGAAATCATAAAAAAATTAAAATAATGTCCAAGGTGGGCTTGCATCGATTGACGTTCAACAACAAATGATGTCACACCCGATTGGAGTCACATGATTTGATTGAAATGATGGAATCATTAAATTCCTTAAACCTTTAAACTCAATAAAAGCGAAGAAGCCTGAAGTGGATGAATTAAAAAATTTAATTTAAATTTAAAATGTAAACAAACTATTTAAGAAAGTGCATTTTTATTTGGGACTGTTTCTTTTCACTTAAGAAGTTAATTCTAAAAATTTAGAATATAATTTAATAAATTAGTGGAATATAATTAGTAAATTTAGTAAATTAATTGGATTATAATTGGAAAAAATTATTATAAGTTTAATTATCACCCTTATTACTCAGCTAATCCGTTTTCTAAAATTTTTTTTTTTAAGTTACTCTAGTTTTTTTTTTTCGAAATGATACGAAGTCCGGTTGACAATTCAAATTTTGCATAATTTTATACATTTATCCGAATCTCTGCTATTTTTTATATTACCGATTTGTTATTGGTTTTTTTTTTAACTGACCACCCTGTGTTTACATACCTTAAAATTTCTGGGCTAAATTCTCATTCTACAACAGAAACAACTTCTACTTTAACAAAATATTTTGCCAGTTTTTAATGCAATTTGTCTAATTTTTCTCATTATGAAATAATCTTCATAATATCGGAATAGTCATCAAATGATTTTAAATAATGGTTAAATAAATCAATCGTTATTTTTTTGCATCCAAAACAAACAAAAATCTTAACAATTAACTAGAAGCAATTACGGTTAGTTTAAAAAAAAAATGGTGGAAGTTACTGCACTGAAAAATATAAATAGTATAAGAAGTGTAAAGAAGCCTAAAATTTCAATTTAAAAAATGTTTATAAGCCAATTGAATGTTATGAATTAATTACAGTTGTATCAATTCAGCAAGATATTTAAGTGAACCAAACAGAACTCTTGCATATAGAGGAAGAGACAAAATAGAATACAAATTGAATTTGAGAATCCCTACAGCAACTAAAATCATGGATACAAAAGCAAGCTTTTTTGCATTTTTATTTGAAAGCAACGTTTCTTGTGCTTATTTTATTCAATCTCTCTAACATGCATACACCCAGAACATATAGATATAGACTTAAACGATTTTAAATGTCCTTTAAGATTTATCTGGACCGAATAACAGTGGAAATCGCGATCGGGGAGCATGTAGAGCAAGCTAGACCATGGTAATCTAATAACGCGTAGCGTAACCTTCATCCCTTATGCGATGCTAGTCCTCAATATACATGTACAGTATATGCTGTATTATTAATACCGAACCTAACAATCGCACAAAATATCCCCCAGTTTCATCCTTTGGGAAACTTTCCAATAACTTTAAATTAGGATGAATGAATTCGCCGAGAGCTAAAACAAACTTTATTTTTAATACTTTTAAGGAATGAGCTGCGCATTTCGCCATATATACTTAACATCTCAAAAATAACTTTTCTCTGAATCAATCGCATAAGTGCTTTTTGTTTTATGCTTTATGGTATTGGATGTTTTTGCTGTTGTCTCGCTCATTGCTTTTAATAAATTGTGTTCCAATGAAGACTCTATCCAAAAATGTTTGTGATTAATTTAAAATTGACTGAAATACGTGATGCTTTATTCTGAAGAGGAAATTGTTAGGTCGATGAAATAAATAACAATTAATTAATTTATTTTTGTAATTAATCCAGTGTTGTATAAATAAAGCTACAATTAAAGTGGAGAGTTTAAATAAGAATAGTTTTTTAGTTACTTTTTTAATGCACTATTTTTATTTGTAATGAAATAAATTCACAGTTAATCAGTTGTAAGTAATTCGAGGATGTGTTTTTTTTCTGTAGCTGAAGAAAAAACGATATTCATCTTATGTTCTGCTAAAACTCTTAAAGGCCTATTTATTTTTTAACCGAAACAAGTTCTCCCACAGTCTAGACAAACTGACACTTTCATTCTGAAAACAAAAGATCAGCTACAACTCATGAGAGAATTGCTGAAATAAAAAGCTCGCATAACTTTCGAATATACAGGGTGGCCCATTTTAAGTTTTATTGCTTGACTATCTTTGTTAATTAAGGAGACTCAGTAAAATAGGCAAAGATTTAAAGAAATATATACTCAATATACTCCCGTCGATTATTTTTCATAATTTTTTGTTTGTTTGTTTATTTGGGGTCCTTTATTAGCAGCGATTGCTAATTGTAAGCAATAACAAAATTTAAACTTTAAAATAAGCTAAACATGGTATAATTATTAATATTTACAACTAAAGGTGACTTCTATTTACAAAATTAACTAAATATACATATCATATTGTTAAATATAGACAGTAACATAATTTAAATAAAATATGGTATAATTCTTAATGTTCACAACTAAAGAGGACTTCTATAAACAACATAATTACAAATGGGCTAACATAATTACAAATAAAATAAAATATTCTTAATAATAATTCACAGTTTATATATTTACTTCATGAAAATAATACGAGTATATTTGACACTGAATGAAAGTAGTAATTATTCCCAATATATTTTTTGAAGCAAAATCAAATACATTTCATAAAATTTACAATTTTTTGATTTTTGAGATAAGAGATAAACTTTTTTTTTTATTGGAAATTATATTTGGTTATAAGGGTTATAAAATAGCTTTTTTTTTTATTTCAGCGAAATTCGAATTGCATTTAGTTAATAATTAAGATTATAGAGGATGGTCGATAAAAAAGTTATAATACACTTCTCATCTTATTTCCTATCTTGTGTCTGCCCAGCGCCTTCACATGCATTCAGAATATCATGAAGATTCCCTCGGAAACTGCGTTCATTTTCAAGTTCTTTGAATTATTTCACATTAATCATATTTTTATTTTCTCTTTTTATGGTAGACGATACTCTTAACTTTTTTTTTGTATTTAAAAACCAAATGGTATTTTCGGTGATACTGAAAATTATAAAGAATAAAGTAAATTATTCTAATTACCTGCTAATTCAGCTCAATATTTTCTTTACTAACTTTCAAACTAATAACTCCAAAAGTAAGGAAACGCAGGGGACTTCAATAAATTGTTGACACCCGGTATATGCAAGTTGAAGCCTAATTTAATTGCTCACTTTTCAATAATAATTGCTTTAAAAGGACAACATTATTATTATTTAATAAATTTGTAATTATCTACCAAATATTTTTATAAATTAATATTAATACCATATTAATATTTGGAAAATAATTTTAAAACCCATTTGTATCAATTTTCACTGGATGCCAATGTTAAATAAAAAATGGCACAATTAATTCTAAACCAAATCTTAAGGACACTTACTTTTTATATCACAAAAAAATCATTTAATGATTAAAATCTGCTTTTTAATAAATGTTATAATAAATATTATGTAATTTTTATTTTAAGTGATTTATAATGAAAATCTTTCTGAAAATAGATTATTTGACGACGTATTTCCTATTCTTAAATTTCTATGTTGCTTTTTTATTCCAACCGTAATTAGTTTAAAGGAAATAATCTATTAGAAATTCAATATTGTATAGCTATAGAATATACAACAGGATGTCAATTTGTCCGTGGAGACTAATGAATTATCTATGAAGAGATTACTGCAGCTTAAAGAAAAATAAAATTAATTGCACCAAGAAGAACGCGGCTGATATAAAAGCGATATAAAATTAGCGATGATCGATCGGGTTAATAGAATTTTCCAACTATAATGGGGCGAATCAAAGGATTTTAAGAGTTTTGTAAGCCGCCGCACGAGCGAGATAGACATATTTATACACCTATAGGTATAACCGCGCATTGAATCATCGGGGAATAGAGGTATTCAGTTAATTTTATCGATTCTATTTCATTCACAATGAAATTGCTTTACTCTCCCTTTCTCTTTCACTCTCTCTCTCTCTCTCTCTCTCTCTCTGTCTCTCTCTCTCTCTTTCTTATATGCACAAGCGACTTACTTTTATAGCTGCTTCCAGAGCCCTTCGTCGAATGAAAGAACGCGTCGTCGCTTTGGCTAACTTAAGTCCTTTCGCACTCCCATAGAAAACACGCGCGCCCTTCACACTCTTCAAGTCTTATAGCCGACGTACATAAAATAACACACACTGCGACCTGAACGCACTAAAAAAAAAAGACGAAGGGATCGTTGACTGTCAATCGGGTATTTCGGTTTTATCGGTCGCTCTATAAACCATTTCGCTTCACCTTTTTGCTTCTCTGGGAGCCTCATGTTTCATGTGTCTTTTTCCTGCGATTTTCGGTTGTTTCATTTGGGGTTAATAGAATTACACCTTTCGAAAGAGAAACAGAGAGGGAAAGGGTTAAGAGTTAGGGAGCAAAGGAGAGGGGGACATGCATTGTTTCAGTATTCTATTAGAGACAACTGAATTTTTCAGCTCTGATGTACTTTTAATTCTCAAATTCGACCATATAGGGTTGATTAAATTTCGGCGCTAATGAAAATTGCCGTTTTTGTTAGTTTTGTTAGTTTTGTAGTGCGTGGGTTTTTCTAGTTTATTTATAGCGACGACATAAATATAATATGACCATTTTAACATTAAATTTTCGATATTGGATTCAACAAATTCCGCTTGATTCATTAAGTTGATTGCCAATTTAAATGTAGGCATAATATAATATAAATATATATGGTTTTGGTCACCCACGCAATCGTAGATTTTATCGAACTGAATAAATTTGATTGGCGGAAATATATTTCCTTTTTAAAGTCTTTTAACATTTATTATTTTTTAGACTTTCGGTAAATTAAATTAAGGTAATCATAGTCACTAATAAAAAGTTCTAAATAATTTTATATAAATTTAAAAATTTTATTTTTCAATTAATTTAAATTTAAAATGTTTTCCAATTAACATCCAATAAAAATCTACTGAGAAATAAGCTAATTTTTTATTAAAAAAAAAACAATATTTTTACATTTTTACAATTATTTTTATTTATTTATTTTATTATTTTAAATAATTTATAGAACTTGTTTCAAACTTAAAATTTAATTTAAAGGTTGAAAAATTAAGTTATATAAAATGTCAATTTTTAATATTATTCAGTGTTGTTTGTAAATTTAATTATTCGATAGTTTTCAGACCAATTACATTTTAATTAATATTTACAATTTACAATTTTGATTTACTTATTGAAAAGTTTGAGTCCTAATAGTCAATGGGATTTTTTTAACAATTTGTTTTCTTGAAAATTTAAAATTTTCTTACTCCAAAGGTTAAATTAACTGACTATCTATAAATGATTTAAATCGCTTCGACTAATAAAGATTCTGTTAAAATTTCATCAAATGTATCAATCAATTGTATGAATATTAAATATATTTTTCAAAACTTGAAATTAAGTTGATATAAGCCATCACAACTTAAATAATAATTTAAAAACGGATTGCCCTATATAAGTCAAGATTAATTGAAAAATACATTTACATTGTTGTCTTTAATAATTACAAAAATTATTTTTTTTAATATTTAATTTAGGCGCTTATCTTATATGGTGATACTAATGATCCACCTTCCAGTACAAAGTGGAGGCGCCGGTAAAAACAAATTGTTAGTAACAAAATACTAGATGTAGATTTTATTTCAAGATTTGTACTTCAATGTGGTTAAATCTTACTTGATATATATCAATTTAAATTCCAATTTTGCTTTGGGAAGAAGTTGCCGGGCATTGCAAACTTTCGGGCGGAGGTGCAGATATAATCTCACTTTACCGCATCAATGGACCACATTGTATTCCAAAGCAATTCATTAAAAAGTTAATTTTTAAATAGGTGTTACTTTTTAAAATGCTTTGATAATGAATTTTTGATTTCTCTTCAGTATACCGGGGCCAACGAAACTTTACCAATCGATTTTTATTTAAAAAAAATTATACTTATATAAGTCAATATTTCCGATTTATTGGCATACATTTCAATTTTGTATAACTATTAAAAAATCAAAATTGATTTATCTTTAAAAACAATTCCCTTGCTTATCTGGAATAATCTTTGTTGACTTATTTCCATTTTTTTTTATTTTACACACTGCAGTATAAAGTAATATCCCAAAAAATAATCAAACCCTATTTTAATTAATCAAGCGCACGCTGATGGCTGAGCTAAGAAACCGTCAAGCGAATTAAAAGGCAGAATAAATCATCAAAAAGTAATTTCATTTGCACTGCGGCAAGCGCACTTTTTAGCAATATCCGATAGCGTTGTTTCCAATAGAAGCGGGGGCGGTTGGCAGCGCCCCGCATTCGGTCCGTAAATCATGAAAGAATGACATTGATTAAGTGTGCTGCTTAGTGTGTGTATCACAGTGTGGCAACAGTCGAAGAATCCAACTTGTTCCACTTTAGCACTTCCATAAAGATAACACGGCGGAGAACCACTGAAAGAAAACACACAAAAAAAAAGAGAAGAGGGAAAAGTTATTTCATATAGATATCCCCTATACTAACGACTTCTTTTTCAAACTAATATAGAAGTTACAACGTCTCACTTAATAAAATTGCCAACTTTTTTCTCGAATATAAAGCGTGCATCGCACTGAAAGTTGGCTGCTGCACTAAGAGGTGAAAACATTAAAAAGTCACTTTAAATATTCATTAGAACAGAGGCTCAATTTGAATTTCTACTTCTTGCGCTTCGTGCGGCTGGCTACAGCTACACTGGCAATAACGGCTCTCATTTATTTCAATAAATTACTGTTATTAAAAGTTGCCTGCGCTCAGATTTATGAGTGCAGTTTTCCGAATGAGAGCCATTAGGATGCGCGAAAAAGAGAGATCATGCAGTGCTGTTGCGATGACCGCCAATTGAAAATCGTAAACACCGAAAAGTTTTTATCAACTACCATTATAAATCACACCTGCTTAAATTACAATTCACGAAAGTCGCCGTAATGGTCGGGAATGGCAAACGTTGCGTTGCTACTTTTGGGAGGCCGCATTGAGAATTCCCTCTTCTATCAACGACATATACTTTCCGCACACATACGCCGGAGAATTTACTGCATTTCGCTTTATATTCAGTGTTACTCCGCATATATTATAAATTTTGTATGATTTAAGCGCCTATTTAGATCCTGCGCTTTTTGTTTTCTTTTCGCTCGTTTCTGCCGCTGTCCTTTAAAGTAAAATACATTATTTAAAGGAGGGCTTTAAAGGGTTTACACTGGTATATGACCGAAAAAATTACATTTTACTTTGAAATTGCACATGCGATTTATTCTAGATGCATTTTTAGACTTTTTATGTGCATTTCGTGATTGATTTTTCATTTTTTTTTTTTTTTCATTTTTTTTTTTTTTTACAAAATTGTCTATATTTTCAAAAAGCAATAGAAATAAAATAATGAAAATGGAAGTATTCCATAAAACAAAAATGCCGGAAGTGACCGGTATAACCGGAAGTGACCATAAGTGTTGGCCATTTTAAAGATTTTTAATATGATTTCATCTACAATCTCCAATTGACAAAAACTTGCATTTTTATCTTATACCTTCTTCTCAAACTAAGTGTCTAGACCTTTAAAATTAAGACTAATATCATCCATGTAACTTTGATGTGCTTAATTCTTGGTTAGGAATTCAATTATAGTAATTAAAACTGAGATATTAATTAATATATTTCCTTTTTATGTATTAATATTCCTTTAATACCATTTCACTTTACATAGCTTTGAAAGGATTTATTTTGCAGAAATGTTAAAACTGTTGAATAAAGAAACTATACAGCCCTTACTAAAAGTTTCAAGTGACTTAAAACAAAAATACTCTCTTTATCCACAAATTTTAAAGTTTGATCGTTAAGACTTCAAGAACATCGTAAGAATACGAGTACATTAGTTTCGTCTTAAAAAGTTCTCAAAAAGTCAACATAGAGTGCCCTTATTCCAAAAAGAGTTATCACTTTTACTGGAGGGTAATAAGGATAATACCTTTCTCAATATAATGTTATGTAACATTAGTTGAGTTTTATATTTTAATTAATAACGTCTATTTTATTTTTTCAACATTCCCCTTGAGAACCTAAGTTATTGAATAATCGAGTTGATTACAGTTGTTATGATCACAAACTTGTAATTTGCTTCAATATTACATTAAGAAATTATGCTGTACATATAATATAAGTAGTAAATCCTGGTTTAGTTGAGCCAAATTACTTAAAATTTATTAATCTAATTTCCAAGTGTCAGGGCTGGTAACTTTTTAATATTTGGAATAGATAATTCAAACTTTTATTGATCTACTGAGCGAGATTATTTTAAATTTATGCAAATACATATTTAAATTTGATATTAAAATGGAATGAAAGTTATAGAAATCACAAATGCCTGGTTGGTTTGAATAGTTATTCCACTGACCAAGAAAGTTATCAAATGATTCTGTTTTTTTCAAATTCATCTTTGAACGCAACAGAGTCAGTCTAGCTTGAGTTCTTGCAACTGCAGTATTCCTCTCTAGAAGATCCGAAAAGAAGTTAAATAATGTTTCTGGTGATCATAAGTAGAAATTTGTTAAATAAACTAATATCTCCTATATTCAGAAATCCTATTTTTACTCTGATTGTTGAAGCCTCTCTTTTGTGAACCTGAAAATCTGCTGAAAACTTTTCAAACCACTCATTTCTGCAAGTGACCTACATCGTTAATATTTATGTCACCTTAACTCCTATTTTCGGATTGCAACTTTTCAATTTTTGCTTAGACTTTAGCAATTAAATTTTTTGCTTTCGAACAATTGTGTTGAAATCAACATTTAATTAATTAAAATATTTCATTTTTTCTTGCTTAATTGGACCCTGTATATTAAAAAACCTAATTTCAAGACACAATTCCATCAATAAATAAAAAGTTTACGCAGTAAACGATACTAAATATCTCAATTACCTTTTAATGCGATAAATTAAAAGGAACGCACGTTTTAACATTCATGCATATTACATTGAAACCGTTTCGCGAGAAGGGTTGAAGAACTAAATAATTCATTCATTGAGCTAGGCACTTTCCTTCATAGATTTTAGGTTGCACACCTTATTTAACTTACCCTGCAGATTGGATATACAGTATAGAAGCACATTGTTTACTTTAAAGCTTTGTAAATTTACTCAATACAGCGTTTTCTCCCACGTCAGTAACCACTGTTCGAGAAACGATCAATTTTGCGTGCATGCAAAAATTTTCGCATTTCCACTTGCAATTCTTTGCAAAAACAAACTTTTCTTTCATCGAAAACTTAAAATCAACGAAGCCGGGAATTAAAGAAGTAAATAAGGCCGACCGGGTGGCTTGTAAGCTTATTCGACGGAGCTATCGATTGACAAGGCGAGTGTATTTATGGAGCAGCATTTCAATTGGGTGGATTTAATCAATCAGTAGCGATGACGGAAAAGTGAATAATTTATCGGTTTATCTTATTGCTGGCTCAATGGCAAGAAATAATGCATGTGGCAATTTGGAGCAGGCGCGCGATTTTAATGGAATTTCGATCACGTTTTTCATATAATAGACTCGCTTTCATTGAATAACATGTACGTTGTTACGTTCATGCAAGCCTCAGATATAGGTCAGGCGAACACGTACAACAGCCACAGAGACACAGAAAAAGTGAACAAAAGGAACGGGAAAACTAAAAGGGTTTCTGTTGTTGTTGGCACTGTTGCAGGTGTGGATCTTTGGACAAATCTGGTGCAAAATGTGGCTGGCTCTCGACGTTTGGATGTGCACCGCATCCATATTAAACTTGTGCGCTATATCTTTGGATCGGTATGTGGCGGTTACGAGACCCATCACATATCCCAGTATAATGTCTCACTCGCGAGCCAAAATGCTTATCGCCGGACTATGGGTTCTCAGTTTCGTTATTTGCTTTCCGCCACTGCTCAACTTGAAGGACTCGACGTCGCAAATAGTTCACAATGTAAGTAACAAAACTATTTTTAATTATCATTCTGATTCAGTCGCGTATGTGATAAGACAGCTAACAGCTTTCTGTTTGCAATGCTTTTTATATATATTTAGTTTGGGGGTTGTTTAAGTTGTATAATTAAACCCGAATTATTAAATTTAGTTATTTGGCAAGTATCTTAATTGGTTATTTAATTCCTTAAGATAATAAGATATTATTTCATGGCTTTTTCGAATAAATTACACCTACAAAATTTCAATTTACCTAAATTTTTAATTACAACCCAATTTTTGCTTTTTTTTATTTTCACTTAAAAATATTGGAATTTCATTTTGTTCAAAATTTAATTGTGCTCTGTCAAGTATTTTATTCTTCACTTTCAATTGTTCATAAAACTTCTTAAATTATACTTTTCTTTTCCCTATACTGGGTGGACCATTAGTGGGTCAAAGTAAAATTCTGCCATAACTATTCAATTTATTTAGATAAGATAAAACCTGTGGATGGTTATATTTGGTTACCATGGTTACCGGGGAAAACAACGACCATCCACAGGTTTTATCTTAGGAAAATACTTTCCCAATTTTCTCGAAAACTAAAAATGCTAGGAAATTAAAACAAAAACTGATCGAAAGCTATTTTTAAACAGATTAAATAAAAAAATTAAAAAAATACTATTGCCATTTAAAAAAAACAAGTTACGATCGATTATATTTTCATTTAAA
>JASKGO010000741.1:0-12852 GCA_030556065.1 Holobus sp. GC000080
ATTTTCAGTTTTTTCTGGATATTTCGGGAACTAGGAGACAAATCCGATTTTTGTAAAAGGATATAAGTTGAGCGTAAAATTCTGCCCATTTTTGCCCATTTAACCGAATCCCTAGCACTAAAACTGTAGAAGTTACCCATATACAGGTTGAGAAAATGGCCACCCTGTATATATATATATATATTTTCATTTCGATACTGTTATAACATTAAATATTTGCAATATCCTTTAAGAATTATGAATTAAATTTGAATACCGCTTTCATAAAAAAGTAAGAACTTTTTAAACGAAAATTTGAATTAAGCAACTCGACTAAGATCAATTCACACAAAAAAAAAATTAAAAGAGTTAATGTAATTTTAGCATGTTGTAAATATAATAAACCTAAAAGGGCGATGCAATTAAAATTAAACAAAACATCCGCATTGAATAAATTGTTGCTTATTTGCTTCTTAAAGAAGCAGTGACGTGGGTACAAAACTATAATTTGCAATAACTGAAATGGATAATCATGAAAATAGGATATCATTTAATATAATACAGAAGGTTTTTAAAAAAAATTCTTGGGCCTTTTAAATAAAAATAAATGAATTAAATATTTAAAAATAATTTAATTTTCTTTATTTGAAATTTTTGAAATTAAAGGTTTATTGATATTCTCATTTAAAATGAAAATAACGTTTTGGAAAATATTAAATAACTGCCAATGATATTTTTTTAAATCAATACTGTTATATCATTAAATTATTATTATTATTATAGCAATTAAATAATTGCAATATCCCCTAAGGATTACAAAAATTAAAATTTTAAAACTGTTTTCATAAAAAAAATATATTAATAAAATATTTAAAAGTAAGTCGATTTTCTTTATTTAATTTCAAAGTCAAGTTTCATTGATACTCTCAATTAATGATAAATCATAAATAAAGTTATATCATTAAATAATTGCAACAACCTTTGAAAAATATAAATTAAAATTTGATTACTGTTTCATAAAAAATACGATCTTTTTAAACGATAATTTTTATTTAAGCAACTTGCTTAAGATCAATTGATAAAAAAAATAAAGAAATAAATATAATTTTAGCGTTTTGTAAATTTATTGAAAAAATGTAAAAAGACGATGCAATTAAAATTTACTAAAACATCCGCATTGAATAAATTGTTGCTTATACTCGCTTCTTAAAGAAGTATTGATGTAGGTTCAAAACGGTAATTTGTAATAATTCAATTAGATAATCATGAAAATAGCAGATAATATAGAATCTAGAAGTTAAAAAAAAATTCTTGGGTCTTCTGAATAAAAATAAATATTTTTTTTAATAAGAAAAATACGTCTATTTTCTTTATTTCAAACCACAATTTCAAAGTTACGTCTCACTCATAATCTCAATTAATTTAAAATAATTCGTCATAGTTAAAATGTAAGTATCTATTTAGAGAATACCAAATAACTGCCAAAGATATATTTTTTGCAATTCTGTACAGTTCATAAGATTAAATAATTGCAAAATCCATCAATTAAAATTATTAAATTATTATTATTATTAAATTATTAAAATTAAAATTTGAATAATTTCATTAACAAAATAAGACCTTTACAAAAATTTAAATTAACAACTAGTCGAAGATCAATTCGTAAAAAAAATTAAAGAATAAATATAACTTTTGCATTTTTAAACCTAAAAACACGATGCAATAATAAATTGCCAAAACATCCGCATTGCATACTTGCTTCTTAAAGAAGCAGTGATGTTGATACAAAACTATAATTTGTAATAATTTAAATAGATAATCATGAAAGTAAAGGATAATCTCATAAAATTCAAAAAGTTTTTTATTTTTTTCTTGGGACTTCAGCATATTTATTTAAAAAATAAATTTATTTTCTTGATTTCAAATCAAAACTTCAGTTAACTATTTAAAAAGCATACATCATGGTTAAAATGTAAATATCTATTGCAATATCCTTTAAGGATTATTAATTAAAATTTGAATACTGTTTTCACAAAAATGAAAAAACGATCATTTTAAACGAAAATTTACCTTTTTACTAAAATTTTTATTAACAATTATTCGAAGATCAATTCGTAAAAAAAAGAGTAAATATAATTTTAGCATTTTTAGAATTAGAATTTAATAAACCCATAAAGGCAGTGCAATTAAAATTTAGCAAAATATCCGCTGCGAATAAACTGTTGCTTCTTGAAGAGGCAGTGATGTGCAAAACAAAGTTAACTGATTCTCCACCGGCGAATATTAGCTGTACTCGCACATAGTACATACTACATACAGCATATGCACATAAAATACGTGGAACGTGCTATATTCATATGCAAGTGACGGTTTGGCAAAGTCTCGACTACTCGCAAAGTAATTAAAGCATTATTTTTACTCCTTCGGCTAGGAGTAGGAAAGCTCTTTGTGTCCGATGCACTATATTCAAGCCCAGATATAAACTCCTTAAAATATACCCACACACACACACACACACACACACACACACACACACACATACACACCTACATATGTGTGTATGCATATTTGTGTGTGCATGTGCACACAAATGATGCACCTCTGGTGCACACAGCAATCCTGTGTACAGGAAAACGCAACTTGTCAGACCTTATAATTTCATTGGCAAACAAGCGTATTACACTGCAAAGAACATCGCAAGGCGCACTCGAAATAAAGCAGCAAAAGGAAAACCTACGTCGGTGTTTGTACGTTGCGTAGCAGTAGTAGAAGAAGAAGAAGAAGAAGAAGAAGAAGAAGAAGTTAGACGACGGCGATGGTGCTCTTCACGAACGATACATCCGTGATCCATCTATGTGTTATTAATTTATGTAGATTATGCGTACTTAAAATCTCATCTTAATAACAGAGTCGTCCACCTGCCCTATCCAGTTTCTTAAAGCGTGAGAACTGTGGGTAGCTGCTTCTTGGATGCTGCTGCTGCTGCTGTTGTTGCTGCCGTTGCTGCTGCTCCTGCTAACCATTGCTTTATTTGCGCATCGTAATTTTAATTCATTACATTTTAAAATCTAATTGCAACTTGCTCATTTATCGAAATATTATCTAGAGAAGACGTTAGATATTTATATTTGCACTTTATTGCAAACGTTATTGGCGTTTCCGCAGAATTACCACTTTGACAATATTATTAGAACGTATAATATTGTAGATAACTGATAAATGTGTATTAATCGTTGCACATAAATTACGCGTAATGGGATTTTTCATATGAAGGATGTAATTTGGATGGAATTAAAAGCTAAATGTATTTGTTATTAGAATAATCAGTGCATAAATTGCAAAAGAGGATGCAAAAGTTGAATTAGTAATTTACGGTCTTTGCGGTTTAAGGATACCCCTACTTTTTGGTTTTTAACTTTTTGCAGACCTGTCCTTGCACTTTATTCAAATATGCTGATGGCTATATTTACATATAATATCTTTCAAAACCTTTTAATTTCATACTAAACTCATGATTGTATTTTTTTTTTTAATTCTCAAGGTACTTAATTTTTCTAATTTTTTTTTCTAAATTTTGGTAATGCCATAATTGCTGCTCTTTTCGATTATAAAAAATCATTAATGTAGTTGTAAAATAGATAGCTCAGTGATTCTTTTTTTATGCTTTGATCATCTTTAAGAGAATTTAGTCATGAAAACAAAAATTAATTAGGATTGCCCGAAAAACCAATTTCTTGTAAGTCTAGGGCCCAAAATTGATAAAAAAATAATTAGAAGAGAAATGTGGAAAAACGTGGATGAACAACAAAAAGTCAATGCTTGGTGGTTTGCCCTGACTGGAAACCAAAAGCCAACTTCTTTCTACCATTTAATATACATGACGAAGTTTTGGGTGCGCACAATTTTTTGAATCACCTTAAAATCGCAGAGTTGATGTTTAAAGTTGGAAAAGTTTACAAAAAAAATTTATCCCCATCAGACCTTAAGATAAGACTTCTTTTCTATCGCCTTTTGTTATTATTACATCAAAATGTGTGATTAGTGATGCTATAAAAATTTTTATAAAAAATACATTCATTTTAATAGTAATATTTATTGATACCTTCAATTATTTTAAAGGTATGTTTAAAATATAAATATCTGACTTGAAAATATTAAATAACTATTACAGATTAAATAAATCGTTTTGAGCCTTTTCTTTATCTGACTAAACCTGGAAAACTGCGGACTAGGCATTGATTAAAAACTGCCACCTTGGCCATTTTCTCAAAAAGAAATCTTTTAGTATATTATGTTTATTTTCCAAGGAACCTTCTACCTTTTCAGTTGAAAAGTTGATTTTTTTATTTATTACAAATGAAATATTTTTTAAACAAAAAAACTTTCACTTTTAAACAGATAAACTGTCGACACATAATAAATAATCTACTTTTGCTACTTTTGCAACGAAACCTAAAAGTAAAACTTTAGATAAAAAAATTCAATTTGCTATTCTAAAGCAGGATAAAATGTAACCATAATTTAAGAAATTTTCACAACATTTCCAGAATGTAATAATACACAAAGTGCTCCATTTCAATTGAAAAATTAATGCTACTTCCGGTACAGCAAGGAAATACCATTTGTTTATTAGTATCATCGTCATTAAAACTATCAAAAATTCTATTTTGAACTTAATAAATGCCATATATGTACTTTATTTTTTAATTAAAAACTTAAAAAAAAACTCTGGAATTTATAATATAAAAATTAATTCCAATACCAACAAAACTCTTACAAACTTTATTAACAATTTTGCATTTTTTCCTCAAGCAATCGCCAAGTAAACTTCAACTCGAAGAATTTATGATCCGTTACATTTAAAATTACAGATAGCAAAACGAAAAAGTTTGGCGTAAAATATGTTTCAATAAAAAATAAATACAAATGAAAATAGTATACCAATAAGCATTTGCAATAAAATGTAGGTACATACTAAGAAACTGTGAATTAAAAAAAGATAAAAATTTACGACACTTGGATTTAAAAACAATAAGCGACATGTTTTTAAAATAACATAAAAAATGCGCAAAAGAATTTAAATTAACGCATATTTTTATATTAAAATTCATAAAACTTGTCGCTTTTTAATGAAAAGTTTTTATAAGCAGAGCGTCAAATGAAGCAGAACGTCGTAGAAAAAAACTAAGAAAAGGATAATAATAAAGGTAAATATAATCGCCATTGCATTGCTTTGCATTGCATTGCAGTGTGTCCATATTCTTCAGAGAGAGCATCAGTAAAAGCGTGTGCAATGTATTTTGGTTGGGCGTCGCTTATATTATTGTGCCGCGCCGGATGTCGCGTCTAAAATTGTTAATGCGCGCCGTTTCCTGTGCACTATTCGGTCACGGATCGAAAAGAATACAACTGTAACAAATGACAAACGCACGTATCGAAACGCATAAATATTGTTATACATGAACCGAATGGATACAAAAAACTAAAACAAAAACACGAACAAAATCAAACAAATAAATGCATTTACACGATTGATAATTATAAATATTATAATATTAGTAAACAAAGTGGATACGAAATAATTACAATGAAAACAAAAACAGGACAAAAAAAAAGAAAAAAAAAAGAAAAGCCAAAAGAAGAAAAAGACGCAATAAGAAATCTATTTAAGTGTGTAGGTTTAATAAAAATGGGGAAATGAGAGCGCAAATACACACACATACACACACACACACACACACATCCGAGAGAAGAGAAAAACCACCTTTTCCGCTCAATTAAAGAACTAATTATCTTAATACCAGAGTAGACGACGGATTAGTCCTTTTTGCAAAATGGACACAAGCGAACTTATCAATTAAATAGAATCATTAAAAATTTATGTGCTCTCTTGTTTTATTGCTGTACCTCTCTGATGCTACTGAATTAAATGAAAGAATCTAAAAGAAACACCTTTCTCGAGCGTTTTTGTTTTGCAGCCATTAGGCTATTTTTTGCGCGCCGCCGTCCAATCATCGCGGGATGCAAAAATGTAAAAAAGACAAAGGACGGATCCGAAAGAAATTTACCTGATGTATAACGCCGCCCGATGCAGTGTTGGTGCATTAGATTGTGCATTCAGGATGTGCAGCAGGCAGATGCAAACTCAAGGTCAGATCTCGCAGGATTCAAACGACGTGCGTCTGCCTGTGTGTGGATGAAAGTGCGGCTTGGCGTGTGTGTGTGTGTGCACGCGTACCTTCACAGGATGTTCATTAATTTATCATCAGATAGAAATTATTATCTTCGTACCGGCCAGATAACACGCACGTTGCACGAAACAGCATCCTCATCATTGACACGACACTGTCATTTTAATGCTTGATGAATGGCGTCTATTGATTTCTTGAAGAATTTTTTCTGAAATTTACCATAAACAATTTACCAATAAAAATTTGGTAATATTTAAAAAGCGTATTTACCTGTTAAGATTTTTTTAATGGGTTAACTTTTAATTTAAATTTAATTGCAACTACTTTTTAAATTAGATTTTGCCTAAAGTTTTTAATTTTTTTAAACATAGAGCTTAGAGTATTAAAAGTTGCACAATTTCGGCATTAATAAGTTGTAATTAAATTGCAAACGATATTTTTAATTCTTTGATGGAAAAAGAAGCTATATTTTTTTAAATGTTTTTCCTCTTTAATATAAAAACTCTCAAAATAAAAATAAAAAAATGCAAAGTTTGACCTTTGATGTTGAAACCGATTACCCTGTATATTTGAAAATATGTTAAGATGACAGACCTCTTCAATATTTAAACGACTTGTTATGAATTTTTAATTTAAATTTAATTGCAACCATTTTTCTAATTAGATTTTGTCTAAAAGTTTTTAAATTTTTCAAACTTGGAACCTTAGACTTTAGAGAATTAAAAGTTGCACCATTTCTGCATTAATAAGTTGTAATAAGACTGCAAACGATATTTTTAATTCTTTGATGGAAAAAGAAGCTATATTTTTAAAAAAACCTCTTAAATTGAAACTGTCAAGAATAGAAAAATAATTGCAAAGTTTGACCAATAAGTTTGTAACCGATTACCCTGTATATTTGAAAATATGTTAAGATGACAGTGCTCATCGATATTAAAACGACACTAAAGAAAAACATAACATATATTGAATTAAAAAATTTAAAAAATTAAAAAATTAAAAATACAAGTACTTATAAATTAGCAGTATAGTAAAATTAATTAGATTTCGATTTTAGAAAACATTTTTTTTTAATTATTTTTTTTTTATAGACAATCATTGAGAATAGTACGAGAAAGTAATTATTTACAAAAATTTTCACTTGAAATTGATGATTATTATTAATCTAAATTCAAATCATACGATTGAAAAGAATTTTAATTAAAAATTTTGTCAAACAATTTTTCTAATCTTTATTTTTAATTAAAATTTATTTATTAAATGCAAAATTAATTATTTTTTTAGTGAAAAACCAAATATTGTAAAATTAAAACATAACATCAGCACTGCGAGTACACATTTATGTAAAGAAGTAATTAAAATGTTTCTTTTTTCCTTTGAAAAATTACTGATACTGAACAAAATCACTGAACAAAGGAAATAAAATTGTCAACTCCAATTTAACTTGCTTAATGAGTTTTAATAAATAAATCAATACTTTTCTGAGACTATAAATTTAAGAATTGATTTAAAACTGATTCAAAAAGGGAATTAAAATGTTTTCTTTTTCCTTTGAAAAATCACTGATACGAATAAAGGAAATAGAATTGACAACTCCAATTTAACCTGCTTAAGGAACATTAATAAATAAATCAATACTTTTCAAAAACTATAAATTATAGAATTATTGATTGGAAATTGATACGAAAAGGATACAAAAATCAGCAAATTACAAAATGAAACGAAAGAAAAAATAAGAAAAAAAAAAGAGAAAGAAAAAACAATGGAGGAAAGAAATTCATCCGAAAATTAGGTGTAGGGAAAATCATAAATACGATCTTAAATAATTTGCCGTCATAATGAATGCTAATAAAGATATTAATTAAATGCTAACATAATAAAGCGCAGAGCACACAATTTTCCTCTCGAGTACACCCGGAACATAATAAGTGCTGAAATGGTTTGTAGGTATAAAATGCTGCTCTTTGAACACTCATAATAATAATAATTCATAATTACACAGCTTTAACTTATGTAAATCAAAAACACACGTACAAGAATACGAAAAAAAAAAGGAAATGAAACGATTAAAAAACGAATTAACAACATAAAAACCGCACGCAAAGAACATTTTCATGCGTTGTTGAATCTTTGTTTAATTTGTATTCCAATTAATTACTTTGTTTTACTCATAATAATATTGACTGAATTTTAAGTTAAAGGGTTCACTTTTTAATTCAGACGTCAGATGTTCAGTTAGAAAATTAGGAAAATCGAAAACGAGTTTAGTTCATTTTTAGAAAGAGTTGCCTGCCTGCCTGTCGGTCTGGATTTCCAAGACTCCCAGTACATAGTATTCAAACTCGAACCTCGAACGCAGTTTGTAGCTACTGACCTGGGCCAAGATTATTATATGAATGACGAACCAAGTTCGAAGTTGTAATCGGAATAATGAGTATGTTGTTTTTTATTGCGGCCGCCGCTCTTCCAGACATTCCTATCTGCTCGCTTGCTCGCTTATTTTCGTTTCATTAAAAAACAAATTATTTATTCATGTCCCGTTTAAAAATATTATTGTTTCGCTCGTAATGACAGATAACAAATGTAGAAAACTAGAGCAAACAATTGTGTAATTATTATTTATTGTAATTTTTATTGCTTTTTAGCGGAGTAAATAATAATTTAGTTTTTTTTTTAATTATTTTTCTCTCTTGGTTTTATTGATTTTATTTCCTAAGCGTAAATTTAAATTATATTGCTGTCGTTGAGTTGTAAATTATTGTTGTTGAATTATATTTTGGATCTTGGATGGAATGAAATATAATTAAATATTGAATTTGAAAGTTCGTCATATTCTCCTTAATGGACACTAATGTATTAAAAAGAATTTCGCGTTATTAATGTTTAACATTGAAAACAACGCAATTATTATTTAAAAATAACTAAAAAGCAACAATTTAAAACCAGTTTATTTGACGTGCAAAATTTAAAATGAGGGCAATTTTAAAAGAGGCGAATTAATTTTATTCACAGATACATTTTTAAACAATTTAATTATCTTGAAGTGCAGAAAATTTAAATATTTTCTTTTAATTTGACAGTATTTATCTTTAGAAATTAAATTTCCAATCCTTTAAATATAAATAATGCAATAAAATCTGTTTATATGCTAATTCATTAACCATTCAAGATTAAAAGTTCACAGTCTTTTTTTTTTGTAAGTAAAAAGAATTAAAAAACATTTAGTACAAGTTTTATTTAAAGTGTATTTTTTGTAATGAAAAATTAAGTTTTTTTTTGTATATTTCATAAACATTTTCAATTTTAATTAAAAATTTAGTAATTGAAATAAGAAATATTTGAATATATTCAATTAACCAGTTGCTTTTTCGACGTAAAAATTAAATAAAAATTCAGTTTGAAAGAAGGCGAATTAATTTTCTTAACAAATATGATTGAAGAGCTTGAATTATAAATATTTTCCAAGATCTTTTAATTTGTCAGTATTTTACTACTCAAATGAAATTATCCCTTTGAACATAAATAATGTAAGAGAATCAGTTAAAATTCTAATTGATCAAATATTCAAAATGCAAAGGGTAAATGGTTTTTTTTATACAGGGTGTTTCACGAGAGCAGGAGGACATCGATATATGGAGAACTATAAAACCGAACTTTTTTTTTTCTTTTCCATTTTTAATTTAAGCAAGTGCTTCATTCTCGGAAAATATTTTCCACTTCATTATTTCCGGTTATACCGGAAGTTGCCACTTACTTCTTTTTTTTTTTTAATGGAACACCCCAATTTTTAATTCACATTTTGATTCCTTCTGATATCAACTTCGATATTTCGAATGCAATTTTCTTTTCATATTTCGATTGTTTTTATTTTAATAAAGACGATTTTTATATAAGGTCTACTTTTCAAGATATAGCCGACTTACGGTTAATTTTGTAAGAATTGTCTCAAGAAAAAAATCTTAACTTTTGCAATTACTGCATTAATTAAATAATTATTTTTAATAACTATTACCGAAATGTGTACGCATATATTAACTTAAAAAAATTAATTCTTAATGAAGAAGGTGTTCGAGAAAAAATCTGTAAAAATAACAATTCAAAATCAAAATAACTTCCTTTTTTCAAATGGAACTATCCAACTCTCACTTAATATAATTATTTGACATAATAAAACCTATAAGAAAAGTTTTATTTAATAATTCTACGATAAATACTTTTTGAGATATTCCAAAGAAACGAAATCTTCATTAGTTAGTATTGTAAAAGATGACGTCACCACTGCGTCATAGCAACGTACTCCCATTACAACACATAGAAATTTAGTTTTCTTGAGATAATTATCATTATTATCAGTATTCATCGAATAATTACCAAATAAAACTTTTCTTAGAGGTCTTTTTACGCTGAATAATAATACAGAATAAAAAAATTGACAGTTCTATTTGAAAAAATTAAGTTATTTTGAATTTACAGTTATATTTTTTTAGATTTCTTTTCGAACACCCTGTGCAATTTATAGTTTTTTTTTAAATTTAATGTAAACGTACATATCAAAGTAATAATTAATTAAAAGAATTGTTCAATTAGTTTTCAATACCTTTGAAAGCAGACCAAATTGCAGAAAACTTTTTTTTACAAAATCGTTTTTACTTTTAAAAAGGAATCGAAATATATGATATAAGAATTAGGATGTCCTATTTAAAATATCAAAGTTTATGTCCACATCCGGTATAACCGGAAGTGTTCAAGTGCTGCTGAAAATATTTTAGATAAGTGGGGCTTTGGGGATACTTATGAAAGCAAAATGAAAAAATGGCCTATGTTTATAAGTTCTTCCAAAGCAGTTAACCAGTCAATTAATAGTAATAATAAAAACACCCTGTATAACATAAAATATTTTTTAAATGCAGTCGTCATCCGCATTGATGACTGTGAAGAAAAAAATAAAATATATTGAATGCTTCAGGTGCAATCTTACTGAGACATATTAATGGCCCATCCCTGTATAATTATTTTTTTACGCTGACTTTATAAATAAATGATTTCCTAAATAATATTTCATCAAAATTTAATATTTAAAATGAAGCACTACAATATCATATCATTTTATACAGTAAAATAATAACTAAAAAAAAAACAGGGGAAGTGGAAAATTTCACTTGAGCATAGTTTTGATTATTATTACTTTTTTTTGAGAAGAAGGAAAATTAAAAACAGCAATCGATCCATCATACATAATAAGGCTAAAAAAATGTGAATGAAAAGCCGGAGGAAATTTTCTTTTTTATAGTTAGTTTACGTAGCGTCGTCAGTGTTCATATATTCCGATACCCCTAGGGTTATAAAAATGGAGATCAGAATGAAAACGCTGCTGAAAATATACAGTCGGTAGGGTAGTACATACGAGTAGATAGATGCCTACATATATACGAAGCAACTGCAAGCACATACACTAATGCTTATCTAGGGCCGTATCCGCGGCCAGCAAACAATAACAAACAAAAACAAGCAGGAACGCTCTGCCATACATTATTCTTCATGTTGGGATCGCTTTTTTTTTTTTTTTTTCGTTTGGTATGCCTGTTGTTGCGTGCTTTACTATAACAAAAAAAAATCTCACAAACTACCCCAAAATTTAAACCATCCGTATAAGTATTTGCCAATCGAACAGCACCACTATTTACCTTATTTACTCTCTAAAACAAATGAATTATTGATGCTGCGCATATTTAAAATTGTGCAACCTACGATTATCTGTATTTGCTTTTTTTGTTCGTTTTTTTTTTTTTTTTTTTTTGGTGCTTTTTCCAAGACGTATCTTTATAGTCTGGTATTTTTGAGTGACGGATAAACGTTGCATTTATTTAAAAATATAAAAATATGTGGAAATATATGTAAGAACATGATATTTTTCATTCTAAACCAGTGGATTTTAAGGTATGTCATGTGGCACTTTAGTGTTTGCAAAATGGTGCACGAAAAGGGTTGCAACTGTTGCTATAAGAACTTTAGAACAGAACTGCTGCTATATTATACGTTAAATAAAAAATTTAAATTTAAAATTTGCATTGGTAGTATAGATTTCTAAATTATATATTCTTCTGTCTTATCTCCTCAGTTAGAATTATGCAAGTTTCTAAAATATTTTTAATTTTATACCCGAAATTACTGGTAATCAAGTAATTTTATTATTTAAAATTAGTTACCCTCATTATTATTTTATATTTTTATTCGGTAATAAAAATAAAAGCGACTTTTTCCATCATATTTCCAATTAAAAATACCGTTTTCTTTTGATTGTTTTTCTTAAATTTGGGACACAAGAAGAAAAAACAATCTTCTCAATTTTAACAGTTAATTTAATAAAATAATTCTCTGTCAACTATTCTTCGAGGAACCAACATGTCGTTAGTTATTCTTTAAATAATCGACAAAATACTTCATTTAAACTATTCTTAAAGGCATTAACTTTCAATAAAACAATGTTAAATTTTAAGTTTATAATATACAATACAGTGCGATCATTTAAGTAGTACCCCCCTGCTAATTTTCAAACTAGGCAACTTATGAAGCTTAAATTCTAGAATATGTATATAGGCACTAGTCTGCCCTTGAAACTGTCAAAAACAGTTGAACACAGCCATAGGTGGCGCTGCAGCGGCATTTGATGACATTTTTTTAA
>JASKGO010000742.1:0-30078 GCA_030556065.1 Holobus sp. GC000080
TTGAACAGTTCATTATCTTTAATTTAAGACCAGTTTCAAGGCTCTAGATTGTCTAGAAATTTTTTTATAGTAGTTTTAAGACGCTGGACGGACGGCTGGATAACTTAACACAAGTGTGTTGTACTCGTTGGTCTCTTACACAATGCTGTTGGCATCCTTTTTGACTTTTAAGGTGACTGCAGGCGTGGAAATCGCGCTGGGAACGGAACTAGGGGAAGACTTCTATACTTTGTATGATAATAATTAATACCGGTGATGTACATGTCAGATATGAGACCCTTGGATCATCACGTAACGAACGGCACGTCACGAATAAGTCTATTAATTTGTACGTGGTCTCCACTGAAATTACATATCATTATTTGTTAATAATATTCGCGTGTGTATATTATACATACAATTTTCAGAGTTATTGAAGAAAAATAGTTGCGTTTTGATTGAAATATATTTTATTCGTTGTATATGTATATAAGTTACAGGAAATGCAGATTATATTCAATTAGAAGAAATCATTTATTCTGGTTGGTAAATCAGCTTTGTGCGGGTCACTTAGTGATGAAAACGAAAAGTAATGAAATAATACAAATTTGATCAATATTTATGAACATTGAATGTACAAGAAATGCAAATTTTTCTGCTTTCAAATAATGACAAAAGTTTAAACTTTTTGCCGAAGACAGCAATGTTATTTTTTAATACTCATATATAGAATAGAGAAACAAGTAAAGATGGTTTCATGGGCAATCTCCAGTACTATGCCAACAATAGGTCGGGTATTTTTTCTTTCACGGTTAATATCTGAAACTAACTAGTTTACCTTAAGATTACATTTATTGTCTCCTGAAACCAATCAATCAAATATGAAAGACCCTAATGGACCAAAAATGCAATTTTGCCTGTCCTAACTGATTAGGACATTTCATTGATATCTTTAATAAGAAAACCGACTTTTCCTGTAACATATACTACTTACAAATAACATATAACATGTTGTGATTCTTAGAAATATAGTGAGTCCTTATGTGAAAACAAGCAGTTCACGCTCAAGTGCACTCATTCCATGCATTTGCCTATCGAAATTATATGCATTAGGTATTAGGTTTATGCATGAAGCATTCTTTTTCATATTTTTTTCTTTTCTTTGTTTTTGTTGTTCCAAAGAAATAACAGTTTTGGTTTGGCGTTGTTGCAGGTTGATGACCAGATGAAACTGTTGCAACATTCGTGGTCCGATATGCTAGTCTTGGATCATATACACCAGCGGATGCATAATAATCTACCCGATGAGACGACGTTGCACAATGGGCAGAAATTCGACTTGCTCAATTTGGGATTGCTCGGAGTGCCCACGCTGGCCGATCACTTCAACGACATCACAGCTAAATTGCAAGAACTCAAGTTCGACGTCAGCGATTACATTTGCGTCAAGTTTATGCTGCTCTTGAATCCAGGTAATGTGTTGATTGTAGTTTGAACAAGATGCGAGCGAATTTTTCAACTTTTTTCTTCTTTTTTTTTTCTGCTTCGATTCTGAAGTAGATGTCAGGGGAATCACGAATAGGAAACATGTGCAAGAAGGATACGAACAGGTTCAACAGGCCCTTCTGGACTATACGATCACTTGTTACTCGAATATTCAGGTGAGTGATTTTTTACTTTGAAATTTTGGAATTTTTATAAATTTTAAATGTAATTTCAATTTTTATTTTATTTTTTGGGTTGTCTTTGGTATTTTGGGGATGGTAGCTTTAATTTAAGGGGGCAAGTTTTTTTTTTCATTATGGAAACAAAATAAGAAGGAATTAAAAATAGAGTAAAAAAATCAATTTGGTGATCAACTCAGATCTTAGGTTTTAATGTTAAATTAATAAAATCAGTGATTTTCTGGTTTCAAGTCACCATTAATATCTATGAGGAATTGATGAAAAATACTTCCAATTTAAAAAATCTTTATTTTTAAAAATTTTTATTTTAATTTTGGCAATTCCGGTATCATTTGCACCGTGTGCCCGCCTAAAGTGAACAGAACGGGGATTCCCCGGCGTCATTTCTGTTTGGTTTACTCGACTTCAATAAATTAAAAAAAAAAAAATGTTTTCTTGCACTGTGTACCTATTTTATCATTTTCGATAATATTTGTGGCTTTCAGTTTTTTGTTTAGTTCTCTCTTCAGTGAAATTAACCGTCTCCGAAAATTTAAATGGAGAATTTCAAAATTTACTGATTTGTCACTTGTTGATTTGATGCCATAACTTTTACAGAGTTTTAAAAAGTTTTTAACTTTAAAAAAACAGTTTTTAATTTAAAATAAATTTTACCTTTCATTAAATAATTAAAATAAATTTAACAAATAACAACTTTTATGGGAAACAATAAAAAATAATTATTAAATTGTTAAAAATCAAAAATAAACGTAATTTTTACAGATTCAGTTGTTTTTGTTTGTTAGTTGAACAATGTTTACAGTGTATTTTTCTAAAAATAAAATAAATACAATACATCGTTATTTCATTCAAAGAATGTTCACATTTTCTAATTTAATTCTCTTGCCAGTTATCCTTTTTAGCGTTTTTATCCTCGGCCTTTGCAATTCTTTCTTATAATAAACTTCGATTCTGAATCAAGAAACCTAAGAAAATTGAAGCAAACAAAAATATAAATAAGCAAGATCCTATATAAATTTAAGAAAACAAAACAGCAATTACTTCTCTATTCATTTGTAATGAATATGCAATTGCTTTCAGGATAAGTTTAACAAGATGTTACAACTGTTGCCGGAAATCCATTCGTTGGCCTCCAGGGGCGAAGAACACCTGTATCTGAAGCATTGCAACGGAGGCGCTCCCACGCAAACGCTCCTCATGGAGATGCTGCACGCCAAAAGGAAATAAAGTTAAACGAAACCGTGTGGTCCTTAATTTGCCGTCCGGCGGCACCACTACTGCATAAAAACAATTTTAAGAAAAAATGATGAAACGCCCGCCCCCCGCCCCCAACACACACACACACAAGTTACGTTACGTTACCATTTTACTACTACTTCTTAAAACTACTATTCTATTACTATTACTATAACTTAGAAGAAGATGAAGAAAAAAAAGAAGAGGAATACAAAAAGTTATTTTTTCTTAAAGTACTATAAGAACACTCTTTTTAAAAAAGATTGAAATAATACACAAACCCAAACACACGCAAAAAACAAAATGGAAGGAATACACCAACGTGCAATAAGCAGGCTTCTTTTAACTTTAACCGAAAAGAAAAGTTAAGTAAAAAATGGCAAAAGTGTACATAATACTATTTAAAAAATTGAAAAAACACTGACACAAAAAAGTAAATGAACCTCACAACTATTTACCAGTTAAAAAAAAAAGATAAAAATATATTTTCAGTTGTTGACAATTACGATGCCTTCATGAAGTACAAAGAGGAATTATTATTAATTACTATAAATGTATTATAGTAGAGAAGCATTAATTAATAACAATGAAGGGAATATTGTAAATTGTAAAGCTACGAAAAGTTAGTTTTTGTAAATGAAAGAAGGTTTATTTTGATGGATTGTGTGATCGGAAGTCGGCTGTTTAAAAAATAGTAACGCAAATCCTATTTTTGTCTAAAAAAAATAAAATTATTTTTCTATAAGTAACTACTAAAAATGATAAATATATTTTGCGAATAATGAAACCTGTATGAAACGAATGGTATGATTGAAATAACAATGGAGAAATAATGATGAGTTATTTTTGGCCGACTTTTTGGGAAAGAAGCAAACTACAAAACGAAATGGCGCTATTTGTTGTGTTATTATATTGAAAAAAATATATATATATTTATGATAAAAGATAAATTATTGCTATTGTACCAACTAAAAAAAAAAACAAATTGAAGTGTAAGAAAAAACCCTGCTCGACCTCATTAGTAAGTGTTAAACTAAAAAAATAAATACAAATACAAATGAAACAATGAAGAAAACAAAAAAAAAACAGTGAATTGAAAGACGATAATGATAATAATAATAAATTAGCAAAACCAGAGAAAAATTATTGTACATTATTACCAATTTAATGAGCGTTATAATTGTTCATATAAAACTTCTTAAGAGAGTGTTATTGATTCGTTACAAATGCTGCACCAATAAAATATGCAAAGTATATATTTTTTGAAGAGTTGAAAAATGAGCGCGCGCGGATATTTTAATTAACGATTTTTTTTTTGTTGGTTTTTGCGAGAGAAAATGTTGATTCTATTTTTATATAAGAAGTTAATGGAGAAGATGAAATAGGACATTCCAGAAGTGCTCTGGTGGGATTCAAGGGCATCATTAGATTAAGTACATAATATATTACATTAATTATTATTATTATTGTGTATAAAAAGAAAAAAGTATATCGATATAGTCTTAATCTAATTGCTACTACCACTACTATTCGATTTTAGTTATGTAAAAAACAGAAAACAGATAATTAATGTCTAACTTTGTTTCGCTTTTTTTATTTTATTTTATTCTATTACAATGATTATTTCAGTGTAATAATCAAACTGTACACATTATTTGTTTCTCTCCGCCGAATATTGTTCAGAATGTACGTATTTTCATTTTAATTCCTTACCTTATAATATTTATTTTAAAAAAACGTTAACTTTAATTATGTTAATTGATTAACACGCAAACGAAACGAAGCAGACGCGGTTTGAAGAAATTTGTTGATTGTTGTTGATGATGATGATGTTGAAGATGATGATGAAACCTGGTGATGGATTTTTGTAATATTTCGGTTCTTTTTGTTTTTTTGTAATGGCCACGGTTGCTGAGCAGCAAAACAAAGGAACCAACAATTACCAATTGGTTCTTTTAAATTTAAATAGTTATTAATTCTATTGATACGTTAAGATTATATTATTTAAAGAAAAAAATGATAAATATATTAAGGTTACTAAATAATATTAAGTAATATTATTATTACATTACACACACACAAACACTAAGTAAGTTTAGTTTTTTTTTTTTTTTTTTGTTCGATTAAGAGTTTATATTGTGCTGCTGCTGCTGCTGAATTTTTGTTGTCTTTTTTCTTTTCTCTATTTTGTTCTGATTGCACACAAACACACACACACACAACCAACACCGAGTCACAGAAAATGTATGTTTAATACAGATATAGAGTGGGCTGCTAATGTGTATAATAATAATAGATAGGTAGAGAATGTTGAATAATTTTGTTGTGTTTAATTGCCAATTATTAACGAGGAAAGTCAGGACGATGACCAGTAATCGGGACATTAATTAACTATTGATCCACTTATATTGTTACTACTATACGAAACAAACAGCAAGAAATGAAAAACGCAAATGCAAGTGCATGTAAATACGGGGCCAACCTGTATAACAATCGTTGTGAGCGTCTTTATACTTTTAAGTAGTTTGTAAAATAATTTGGTTTTTGCGTTTTTCTGTTTTTTTTTTTTTTTTTATTATGAATCAATTTTGATGAGTTCGCCGAGAAATCCGTACAGGCAGAAACCACCCACATAAATGTAGCACTAAATCGGTATTTTCTTGTTTATTGATGTGTACATATTATTATAAATAATGAGGAAATACAATTTTGTTGCATTAATATTAACACAGTAAGTCGTATCTCTGTTTTTATTTACCGGTTGACCAGGTTTTATACGGTCCACTTCTACCTATTCTGCAATTTTTCAGTTGGCAAAGTAATTATTTTCCTGTTTTTGGATTTACAAAGAAAAAACAAATCATCAATTTTGAATAAGATAAAACCATCGACTAATAACTAATGGTAATTAGTCAATGATAAAATCATTTATTGTTTGTTTTAATTAAAACGAAGTGTTCATCATTGACTTTGTTTTTTTGATTTCCGCAGTATTTTCACAAAATTTTCTATTTTGGTGTGGATTTCCAAAATTTCATTAGTGGAAAAAGGCAAAACCATCAGTCCTTTCATGACACTAAAAAATTGGCTGTTAAAAAAATGAAAATTGAAATAGATACAAAAAAGTAGTTTAAAAATTTTATTACGGATTGAAAAATGCAAAAATATACAAACAATAGTTGACAATTCAATACGTTGTTAACAAATCGAATCAAAATTCATATTAATTTCGCCATATTTTTAATTTGCTAAGTAAAAAATTACAGAAATTGGTCGGATGTACCATATAATTCTTGGACACTCGATATAAAAATTAAAAGTCCGTATTGTACATAAATCCAAATTATTTTAATTACCAATTAAAGGCAGGCCTAAACTATAGCATATATGTAATATATATAAAATACTATACGTATATTTTCTAAAGCTTTTTTGTCTCTTGAAATGATAATTGTGATAATAGTCCAGATTACTGCGAAGATGCCTAAAAAAAAACAAGTTTCGGCTGCTTCCTGACACTATCGACGACACAAAGCCCAATTGTGACGACCTTCTCGATATTCTTCATTTATCTGTTTCTTAAAAAAACAAAAACGATCTGCTTATTAGTTACTACTGTTGCTCTAAACCGAATTGTACGTATTGTTTAATGATAATGGTTAAAACTAGAGAGTTCTTGTTGAGGCCCAGAGCTTATTCTTCTATTATTGTATGTGATATCTGAGCACGGTCGTCGTGTTTGGGTATTATAATGTTATTATAATACGTACATACTTTTTAATTTTTAATTAAGTTGTGTGATTGAACGGTTGTAAATATTATAATTTATGTGAATCAAAAAAATGATTTGTAGAAAATAAATTCACGTCAACTAAATTAGATATAGCTTCTTTAAACGATTTCGGAAAAGTTCCCACGTAGTATCACAGTTGAACAGTTCATTAAATTACGAAATGGCCCATTTGAATTGATTTTTTCCTGTTTTTTTAATCAACTGATTCAGTTGACAGTCGTATAGTTTGCTTTGCAGTACACTACAACAAAAAAGATAAACGAAGGATTGGTTATGAAAACGTTTGGAAGGATTTGTAAATTATTATTATTTATACCTATGAATTCAGAAACTGGATCGTTTTCGCCATCTCCACGCATCGTGCCTGTGATTTCGTCGTTTTCCACCATCGGCATGAACAGATTTACAAATTCTGGGCTGTATGGTGGTCCAATATCTTCTAATACCTTTGAACAAATGTAAATTTTTTTTATTTTAATACAAATTTAAATGAATTTACTAATTTTTTAAATAATTAATATTAATTAATGAATAAATTGCTATTAATCATTATAAATTAAATCTCTTCAACATGAAAATATTTATCTTGATAGGAAGATAATAAATAAAATTAAAACAAATTTTACATTCAAATTTCCCGCCATATTTCCACACTTCCGTTGTGTTCAGCGGGAAATTCAAAATTGATAAGTTTCAAAGGGATTTAAATTTTAAATCATAAAAAACAATTTAAACACCAATAAAACACAGAAAAATATTTTTTTCTGCCGTAAACTATTTTTTCTTGAAAGAAAATGTATTTAGAGATAAAGAAAAACTAATTTCCCCGTAAACATTATTCGGAATAACAAAAAAAAATTAAACTTACTTCAATAACGAAATATCTAATAAGAGAAATATCAGTGTCGCCTCTCTGCCAACATTGCTTGATATACTTGACCACAGGAACAACACATCCGCAGCACAGCAAATTCACCATCCGATCCAAAACCATTTTTCGCATCTCCAACTGGACCAAAATTTCCAATTCGTCTTGCTTGGACTCGAACAGTCTAATCAGCAAGTCCAAAATTTGCGGATGCAGCAACGGGTGACAAGAAACAATTTCGTCGAGCAGAGCCAAATGAATCGGACAATGCTCGGTTTGCAATTTGAAATAACTTGGCTCCGTTACGGTGCATTCAACCCATCTGACAACACCAACGGAAACCACTGGAAACCTGTTGGTAAAACCAAAATCAAGAACATTTAAAAATAAATCAACAAACATCCAAATTAATGAAAAAGTAAACAAAAAATTTAGCCATACCTTAAACAATGGTACAAATTACCAAGTTCAGCTAAAAGTTCTGAACTTCCTTTGTTCACATTGCAAATATTGTGAACCGTTTCAATAGCCGATAAGGTGCTCTTCAATTCCTCTTTGTTCCAACTGCGTTTTTGGCCCTTTTTACTATGAAATTCGCAAACGCTGGCCGCGTACGCCAACAGATACATGTATTTGGGTTTGTGGTCCGGATTTAACTTCACTCCCGGTTTGAATAAAGAGTCGACCAGCAGTTCCAAAAACTGCGGCGTTCGAACCAAATCTATGGGCGGCGGATCTGATCCGCTGTAGTTTCGATACAGCACTGTTATATCAGCAGGATTAAGGGTGTTCTTCGACAACATTGAAGTCAATGCTTGGCACGCTTGAGGATAAGCAGCAGCTCCATTTAAAGCCATCGTTATAGGTGTTACATCTTGTCCACTGAAAATTGCATTGGTAAATTGGCGCAAAAATTAAAATGAAATGTTAGTGCTGCATACTTTTTCTGGGCGCATTTTGTTATTTCTTGTGAAAGTCGCTTCATACTGCTGCCACCTCGAGATTCTTTTGCCAAAACGTGGATTATTACTTGAGCATAAACATAAGTTTGTTGACCATGGCACACCATTTTCTAAAACGAATTAATTTAGCCAAAACATTGGAAACCTATCAAAGTTTAATATTTACAGCACACTCTTTGGTAGTTTTCTGCCAATCTTCAGGATTTGTTAGAAAACTACCAATTGATGTCTTCAATACTCTAGAAAATACTTCCAATTGTTGAGCAGCTGTAGATATACTTGTAATCTCTGCTTGGAAACCAGCATCAGATATAAGCTAAAAATGCCTTTTTAAAAATATCCTTTTTTTGCAGCAAAATTAAAGAAAATACTTTTATAGTGAAATTAAGCATCAAGCAATCGGGATATTCTTCAGCTAGGCGATATATCAATGATCTCCACGTAGGATGTTCTATAAGTTCAGTTAACCAGGCCGGAGTTTCACCCTCTTCTGTGAAAATGGTGTCTGCCTTTTTCGGATCAAATGTTTTCAGAATCATTTCTTTAAGATGGTTCTCAACCATTGCCTGCACATCTGTTACTTTTACGCCGCCGATAATTAGCCATTCAGCTATTAAATTAGCCATTTGAGCCACTGCCGTGTAATTATGTGATAGTTTTTCTATAACTTGAACAGGATCACCACCCGATTGGAAATATCTATAATTTACTTAGTATTAATTGATTTCAGGGGTTTTAACCGATTTTAAAGTTTAGATGTTACCTTTTTAAAGAGGAAAATATTCCAGGTTCCATAATAAAATCAGGAGTTGAGAATTTAACAGCACATTCTGCAAGAACTTGCTGGGGATTTTCTGATGGCTCATCCAGCAGATCATGGTCATTATCCAGCATGTGGGAACCATCCCAGCCTCTTTCCTCGAAATCTTCTTCCATTGCAATACGTATGTTTCAGGCTTTCCAATAAAGACCAGAGGAATTTCTTTGGAAACTAAAGGAAGAAGAATGCAAAAGTAACAAAGCGAGAAGCAAGTAACAACAATATTTTGAGGTTAGAATGTATGTATTTGTTTGTGAAGCTTGGTGACGTCATTGCCAAGAAAAAATGGCGGCGGAAGTTTTTTGAAATTTAAATTTCCTTAATTTATTCAGAGTAAGCAAGTATTGATTGAAAATATTAATATAAATATAATAAATATTACTTTATATAAAAAATTTGTATTAAAAACACTAATTTCTAAAGACATTTAAAGGAATAAATGAGAAATTAAAAATATGTTTATTGAGTTGCATACTAAACAAATCTTAAATATGTGTTGAATATTGCGCAAACTAGTGGTTGATATTGAGCAAAAGCCAGAAGGACATCTGAGACTAAAACAGATAACTAAAACAGTAAACAGTAAAAGAGCACTGTCCGCACTAGAAACGCAAACTACGAAAGAAAATCAATAATCCAACGAAGAAGGATGATCAGTGATAGTAGCAGCGTTATTACACTAAATTAATTTGTATGAGTAATCAAGCGTAAGATCAATTACTTCGATAGAACCAATAATGGAACTCCAACAAGACAATTTAGCCAACAATTGGACCACAACAAAGAGTGGCAAACAGTGGGTTTCCAATAAACTCTCAGAAAGTATTTACTGGGGAATCTGTTTTTAGGTATTTCACGTGCCACCATTCGAAGTACGGGTCTAACGATGAGACGCGGGCCAAAAATCGCTTCCATGGAACACCATTGCACGTTGCAACAGGAGAATACATTCCGCTACAGGTCTTTATTCCTCATGCCTCATACCGTTCATTCCTCAGTTCATGCAAATTTAGAATTCTTTTTCTAACTGATTCACATTTCACTCACTGCTGCTCGGACTAATAGCATGGATCACCTGACTTGAGGAGAAACTCTGTTTACCCAAGTCAACCATCACCTATTCCAGCATTTCAAATGCCTGGACAATATAGTCCAAAATTCTTACCTTTGCAGGTATGATAGCTATAGAATAAGTGCATGTATCTAGAAAAGTTTTTTTATTTATCTCCAGTGTTTTGTTTTGTTGTAAATTTTAACTTGAAATCAAATAATTGGACTTTGAATCTTTTGAGGTCTTTTGGAACCAGGAATTTTTTGAAAAACTTTGGCAAAGAAGGCCCCTGCTAAAGTGTAAAAAGTTGCCGATGTTTTCATGATGTCACAAAGTCCTAAAATCTGTTTTTAAAATTTGATAGTTATTCATTTTTAAAGTAAAAAGGACAATTGCCTTTATTTTTCTAGTAAACAGAAGACGGTAAAATTTGGTTTTTGAAATGAATTATAAATTGCTTCCTTTATATGATAAGATTTTCTTAATATTTAGATAATTTTCGTTTATTTTGTTGGAAATTTCAACTTGAAATCAAATAATTGGACTTTGAGGTCTTTTGGAACCAATAATTTTTTTTTAATATCTTTAGCAAAGAAGGTCTCTATTAAAGTGAAATAAGTTGCTGATGTTTTCAGGTCGTCACAAAGTCTCATCTGTAAACATGTTTTTAAAATTTGAAAGCAGTAATCCATGTGGAAAATGTGGAAAAATTTGGTTTTGGAAATGAATTACAATTTTTTTCTTTTATATATTTAAATTTTCTAACTATTTAGATAATTTTTTGTAAACGATATAAAACAGTTAATTGTTGCAATTGCAGGAAATGAGATCGGGGGCCCATATGAGCCCGATGTCCATGCGGACCGCCAAAATGCAAGACTCGAGTTTTATGAATTCCATGGATCCAGACGAGGCTGTGATTAAGATTGGTTCGATGTTCCCGACGGTTTCCGACACCCACATAAGATTGCTGCTGAAGAAGTGAGTATTGTCTTTGGCTTTTCATTACGAACGCTTTCTGGTGGATTCGTTGGGCTTTTAACTCTTAAAACGGCTTATTGAAACCAGGTATCACAATCGCGAGGCGATTGTAATAAGTGCTTTGCAAGTGGAAAAACATCCGATTGCAACGCCTGGACCATTCGCTACACCGCCGCCAACGCGCAATGTGCATATCCCCTTACAAATGACTCCTCCACTCGGTGTGCGTACAGCTTCTCGCAATAGCAGTCCCACTTTGCGGACCACCAGCACTAACAGTACTTACACAGGTTCTCCGCGTTTCGGGGAAGCTTACAGGCATTCGCCGAGGCCACATTCTTCACCTAAGTTGAAACTAAGGTTTTACTAATCTCTCTAATCTTTTCTATCTAAACATTACGATTATTTTTTGATCACCATAGCTTGCATGGCATGCACCAAATATATATTTTTTATGATTTTGTTGTTATATTTTGTTACGGTAGATGTGTTTTTTTAAATATGATTTTGATGTACGAGTGAGTATATGGTGGAATTTGTAGGTATATGAAGTCGATTTTCCCACAAGCTGAAGAGACAATCATTTTGGATGTGCTTGCTAATAACGATAACAATATACAGAAGGCTTCGGACAATTTGAAGGAAATGGGTTTCAGTAGGAAGGATACTGTTAAGTCGTCCAAGGAGGTGCAGGATAATAAAATCAAAGAGGAGAAGAAGAGAGCAAAGGAACTGGAGGAAAAGGAGAAAAAAGCTAAAACTCCTGTGAGCACTCCTTGTGTTAAATCTAAGAAAGAAAAGGAAGACTGTAAGTTTTTTTTTTAATAGTTATATGTACAGGGTGGACGTTTTTATATGGTTTATTTGGTAAAAAGTTATCGAACGTACATTATTTATTGAAGTTAGAATTTAATAATGAAAGAATGGAAAGAAGAATAATCGAATTTTACTATTAAAAAAAATATATTAATTGCGACTAGAAATTAATTTACATTTCTATTTTTCAGTAAAATCCAAATTGGAAAAATGCTATTTGGATATTCCGGAACACATAATAAACATAGCTTTGGAAAGTGTCCACTACGACGAAACGCGTGCCAATCAAATCCTGGAAATTATGGTTGCCGAAGACATAAAACTAAAGAAAGAAGAAGAAGAAACCGTCCTAGTCATTACAGAAAAGTAATATTTTTTTATTTCTTGTAACATTAGAAGCCATAATAATTTGTTTTTATTTTTGTTTTTCCAAAGGCAAGACGATGAAGTGGACAATTTAAGTGCGCCCACCATTGTGACCACTTCACAAAGTCGACAATCATTAAAAAGCTTACTCAAGGAAAAGTCTGAGAACAACAACAAAACCGTATTCAGCAGGTAAACCGATTTCCTTTTAATGTATAAAAGTCACTACAAAATCACTAGCAATTATTTTTTTCTCTTTGTAAACAACTACGACCTACATTCCGAACTTGTAGCAATTGTGTTTTCCTTAGTAACAACCCCTAAATCGATTTCTTTGTTTCATTTCAGAGTGCTGGAAGAAAACATGAGTAACAATTTCAAATCGCCAAATTTATCAAACACCAATGGATCGAATCCGACGTACGTCAATGGAGCCAACGAAAAGCTGCTTTTGTAATTTGAAAACAAATTGTTTCGTTATTTATTAACTAATTGTTTTATTTTCCCCAGGGAAGATTATGTGAAATGGCAAGGACCTGACCCGAACATTAGATCAGGAGCTAATAAATCGTTGGCCAAGGGAGCCAACAAGGAACTGCTGGCTAAAAAAAACTACAAACCGATGGGGCCGAATCATAAGAACAGAAAAGGGCCCGTTTTCGGTTTGGCCAAAGGCAGTATCTTCTCGCAGTTGAAGGAGACTCTGTTTGGAGAGTTCAGAGGTAAATAGCAGTCGCGCTGCAATATCCTCTAAACTTAAATCGGTTGATGAAATAGTGCAATATCAAATATGCCGTATTTTCCTACACGAAACTCATTATAGTGTAGCGTAGCGAATAATTGCACTCCTTTTTGGAAAAACACTCGATCGATTTATCTCTATTTTAGTACCTGCTAATTGCATTCATTTTGAAAATATTAGCATTTTTGCATTTAGTTTTTACGGAATTAAATTAAGCCAATCGAGGACGAAGTATTTGATAATTTTTTCTTTTATACTAAAAGTTTTTGTCTAAAATGAAATACATATAATAACTGATTTTACAGATTAAAAAGGGTGGTCCACTTTTCGTAGTCACCCTGTATACAAAAAATCACTTTTTTAGCAAAGTGTTATTTTGTAAGTGATATAAGTCGACAAAAGCAGCCAAACTGAGAATGCTTCTTGATGTTCTAAAGCACTTGGTCTGTTAATGCATATACTTAGCATCTTATGAAATTCTTAATGAAAACACTTATTGCATAATGCGCATTAAAAATAGTCTACACACATCCATCCAATGCAAAGAATCGATCGCTATTTTTTAGACTCTATTTGTTATAAAATGTATTTAAGATATGAATTATGAATGCCGCCCAAAAAGTGTTTCCTCTACAAAGTACCTTTTACTCTCTACGCATCATACACATTATTCATTATACAGGATGTCCGAAATATTTGCCGATTTGCATTTACAATTGTAATGTAAAATCGTTCAGTGAATGAAATCTCATCAAATCATGCAAAATATTTGTGCATATAAAAAAATATTATCCAGTTGTCAGATTTTTTGGTCATCTTGTGCTATGGAATAACAATTCAATGTAAATGTACTTAAAATGCATGCTAAAAAAGTGCTATACCGCTTTCTTAGATGTGCATTTTAGTGCTGAACTCGTTCAATGGTCTCTATGTGCTGATAGTCATTCCATTCATCGATTAAAAGATGTATTTTTTTAAAACTTACTACAAAATCGCTATAATGTTATAACGAAAAAGAACAAAGCGAAAACCTCTGTGCAATTCTTATTTCCTCGTATTATAAATTATATTAGGTTTATTAAAATTATATATGTATATAAATGAGAAACATAAAAGAAACTTGAAAGTAAAATGCTCAAGTGCTCTTTAGTAAGTATTATTAAGACGGAAAAAGAAGATTAGTGTTTAAGTAATAATTAGTAAATAGTAATTGATATGTGTTTTCTTTATTCATTTGTTCTTCATTTCTTGGAGATTATGAAGTGATTTTATTACGTAATGAAGGTTTCTCTTAGAGATGATGTTGTCTTATTAAGCTTCTAGTCAATGAAGTTAATTAATGAAGTAATACATCCTTTATTGTAGAGTGAATATTTATTAATATTGATTGATAGCAACTATTTTTGTAAAGTGTTGCGCATTATGGTAGATTGTATATGTACAAGTATTTAAATAAAAAGGTTACTTGAGTAATAACATTTTTCTTATTTTTTTTCCTTTTGTACTTATCTTAATATCATTTTTGTTGAAAATTAAATAAAAAAAAAGACTTGCAAACAAACGGAAATTAATTAAAAATTATGGGCATTTTTTGATAACTGAAGAAGTAAAAACATCAATAAAAATAAATAAATAAAACAAATATATTGAAATTTCACATAAAAAAAAGTATTTGAAAATCAACTAACAAATAACTAAACTTCATCTTCATTTAACAACATATTCGGAATCCCATTATTGATTGGAAACTTTCTTCCTGTTTCAGGACAAATTAAGTCACCACTGATGACCTCAACTTCAAGTAAAACGTGATGGGCCTTCTTGAGAAACTCCTGATTGTTTTCCATCTCTTGCGGAACAGCCTGAGGCAATCCTTCTGATTTACCAATGGCTTCAGCTGTCTTACACAAAACTGGCCAATCAATTTTGGGAATAATTCTGCTTATAAAGTCGGGATTAAAGTCGATTTCCGTAATTTTCAAATCAACCACCTGAAAATAACATTAGAGGAAAATTAAAATTTTGTTTTCATTTCTAACCTAAAAACCATTTTACATTTAATCCAAGAGGATATCCAACTGAGACACCCTTGAGGGATTTTGAAGATAACATGTTGTGTGTTAACAATTTCATTTTATTTAATTACTTAAATGCAATGTCGGTATATAAGTAATACTTTTCGCACAAAGTAAATATTACAAATTACAACATGTTCTTTGATTTTTGCAGATTTACTTTGGTATTAATGCGCATGCGTCCTTTTTTGTCAAAGAGAATAAAAGTCGTAAAGGTTACCGTTAATAAATGCAAAATTTAAAATTTGATATGCTTTTAAAGGTAATAAATGAAAAAAGATCCATAAAGAATTTTTTGGATGTCCAATATTTCTATAAATAAAAAAGTCCCTGTTTATTTTGTTTTTAACATTTTTAAGAAACAAATGTCAGTAACCTTGAGAACCGTCGTCTGTCTTCTGTCTTATATTTTTTCGGCGCGCTCTCGTCATCGGACGGTCACGTGACCGCATGTATGTGTGACAAATGGTGATTCCTATCGGTTGCCAAAAAACCCGAAATCAGTTCATTTACAATTAAATAAATTATTCAGTGTAGTTAATTAATTTTGCGGAAACCAGTGAGAGGCGAAGATGGAGACGCGGAAACTGATAGAGTTGTTGCGTGCGACCATCGACCCAAATCAACGGCAGCAGGCCGAGGAACAACTAAACCAGGTTGGAAAAGCCACATGTGCTCTTAACATGTGCCCCCTTTTTTATCCTTTCAAAAGAAATGTAACGCCGATTTAAATGACCGTATATGGAGCTTATTTCCGGAGCCGGATTGTTTAATTTCCACCGAGACAGATGCACGAGTACTTTGCACTTTCCGTCCATTTATAGAACACATGCTCTTTGCAATTTTTTTGCAGCCGTTAAATTCGTCGCCACATTACTGATGCCGAAAGCTTGAACTTTTCCTTACAGGATTTTATTATGTTATTAGCAAATTGCTACGGTTTTTCCAGTAAAATTCCTTTCGAAATTAGGGCCCCCGATTCTAACCTCAAAAATTCCTTTGTGTGTTGTGCAGATTCACAAAATAATTGGATTCGCTCCCGCTTTGCTGCAAGTGGTCATGTCCAACGAGTGCGACATGCCTGTCAAACAAGCCGGTGCCATTTACCTCAAAAATCTGATTTCGACGAACTGGGTGGAACAGGAGGCGGAATTGCAGCCTGGGGCCACCATGTCATTCGCCATCCATGAACAGGACAGAGCTCTGATTAGGGATTCCATAGTGGACGCCATAGTATTAGCTCCCGACTTAATTCGCTTACAGCTGTGCACATGTATTAGCAACATAATTAAACACGATTTCCCTGGCCGTTGGACACAAATTGTCGATAAAGTATAGAAATCAATGGCAATTCTTTCATCAATTTGCTAATTGTTCCCTGTGGGTTTCAGATTAGTATATATTTATCTAATCCTGAAGGTAGCGGATGGCACGGCGCTATCTTATCGCTGTATCAATTGGTGAAGAATTTCGAGTACAAGAAGGCGGAAGAGAGGGGTCCGTTGCATGAAGCGATGAATTTGTTGCTGCCGTTATTATATCAATTGGTCGTGCGATTGATGTCAGACCCTTCCGAGCATGCTGTTTTATTGCAGAAGGAATCGCTAAAAGTTTATTTTGCACTCACACAGTACATGCTTCCTTTGGATTTAATCACAAAGGAGGCTTTTACACACTGGATGGAAATTTGCAGGTTTGATTTATTTTTTCTTTCTTTTACAGGATAATAATTAGATAGGTAATTAATAAAATAATTATTCTGCAGACAAGTTGCTGAAAGAGATGTCCCTCCGCAAGCGCTACAACCAGATGAAGACGAACGACCAGCGTTGTCTTGGTGGAAGTGCAAAAAGTGGGCACTGCACATCTTGCACAGAATGTTTGAACGTTATGGTTCGCCCGGATCCGTCACTAAAGAATACCAAGACTTTGCAGAATGGTACCTGCAGACCTTCTCTACCGGCGTCTTGGAGGTACTTCTGCGCCTACTCGACAGCTACAGAGGCGGCAATTACCAACCGCCACGCGTCCTCCAGCAAACCTTAAATTACGTGAACCAAGCGGTATCGCACGCCCACACCTGGAAGATGCTGAAGCCCCACATGGGCGCCATCATCCAAGACATCCTCTACCCTCTGATGTCGTACAGTGCGGAAGACGAAGAGTTGTGGACGACCGATCCGCACGAATACATTCGCGTGAAATTCGACGTCTTCGAAGACTTCGTATCGCCTGTGACAGCTGCCCAAACACTGCTGCATTCTGCATGCAGGAAACGCAAAGATATGCTGCAGAA
Source organism: Holobus sp. GC000080 (assembly GCA_030556065.1). Lineage (NCBI taxonomy): Eukaryota > Metazoa > Arthropoda > Insecta > Coleoptera > Staphylinidae > Holobus > Holobus sp. GC000080. Next base: position 17,671 of record JASKGO010000742.1, read on the forward strand.
AACGATGACGTTCCTCCTGACAACCGTTCTGAACGACCCGAATACACCGCCGCAACGCAAAGACGGTGCCCTTCACATGGTCGGATCCGTTGCGGATATTCTGCTTAAGAAGCAAGCCTACAAAGACGAACTGGACCATTTCTTCCTCAAGTACGTTTTCCCGGAATTCGCCAGTGCGCGTGGCCACTTGAGAGCCCGAGCTTGCTGGGTGCTTCACTACTTTGCAGAGGCGCCCTTCAAACAAGAGCCGGTACTGGCTGAAGCAATCAGATTGACCTGCACGGCTCTACTGCAAGACCAGGATCTGCCCGTAAGGGTAGAGGCTGCCATTGCGCTGCAGAGCTTGCTGAATTACCAAGAGAAGAGTCACAAGTATGTCGAGCCGCAGGTGAAACAGATTGCGCTCGAATTGTTAAATATCATTCGCGACACCGAAAACGAAGACGTCACCGGTGTTATGCAAAAGTTGGTTTGCATATTCACGCATCAATTGACGCCCATAGCTGTAGAGATTTGCCAGCATTTAGCCACGACGTTCAGCCAAGTGTTGGATACGGATGAGGGTTCTGATGAGAAGGCCATAACGGCCATGGGACTCCTCAATACCATCGAAACCTTGTTGACTGTGATGGAGGAGCAGCCGGAAGTGATGCGATTGCTGGAACCGACGGTGCTCCAGGTGGTGGGACACGTTCTGCAGAATGAGGTGCAGGAGTTCTATGAGGAAGCTCTGTCGCTTATCTATGATTGCACTAGCAAAAAGATTTCGCCTGAAATGTGGAAAGTTTTCGAACTTCTTTATCAAGTAAGTGTTTTTTCAATTTTTAATGATTGCTTTATTTTGAATTTATTTTAAATGACTAACCATAAGAAGCTTCTAGAAATGATAAAAATTGTGTAATTTTATGAATTAAAAAACAATTTTTATGAATAATTTTCAGGTTTTTATGAAGAACGGTCTGGAATATTTCATAGATATGATGCCGGCATTACACAATTATATTACGGTGGACATGGACAGTTTTCTAGCGAACGAACCACGCCTCTTGGCCATTTACAACATGTGCAAAGAAGTGTTGACCAAAGAGCCCGGCGAGGATCCCGAATGCCACGCAGCAAAGTTACTCGAAGTGATATTGCTTCAATACAGGGGCCGCATCGACGCTGCTGCTCCCACGATCATCGAATTAGCCGCCTCCCGACTGCTCCGCGAAGTCCATTCTAGTGAATTACGTACAATGTGTCTTCAAGTAAGATTATTTAGCGAAATTTTATTTCATTTAATTATTTTTAAATATTATTTATTTTTAGATAATTTTTCAGAAATTCAATTCAAATAAATGTTGATTTGAATAAATGCTAATAAATTACGATTATTGTTGCAGGTACTGATTGCCGGCTTATACTACAGTCCTGTGATGTTATTCTCGGTGTTGGAGAAACTGCCGGATTTCACGACGCAATTCATAAAGCAGTGGATCCACGACATAGATTGTTTCCTCGGGGTGCACGACCGCAAGATGTGCATCTTGGGCATCTGCACACTAATCAGTTTACCTCAGAAACCGACGGTGCTTAGAGAAATGGCGCCCAAGATTATACCGTCGATGGTGTTGCTGTTTGAGGGCCTGACCAGAGCATATACTGCCAGGGCGCAAGAATTGGCCGAAGAAGAAGAGGAGGAGACCGATTCCGAATACGCCGATGTCGAGGAAGTTCTGAATTCCGACGAGGACGAAATCGATGACGAAGGACAGGAGTACTTGGAAAAATTGTCCAAAAAAGCTGTTACTGCTTTATCCGGTGCTGGTAAGTTTTTCTTCTTTGGTTGTTGACTTGTAAATTATTAGTAAATTAAACATCTATTGCTTTTGATAGTAAATTTTGAGATTCCTTCTTTTTCATTCAAAATTTATGAGTATTTTGAATCATTACCATAGATAGATGTTTGAAAAAAAAAGTAAATCATTAGTTGGTACGATTTAAATGTCGTTAGGCTTCCAAGTGTCCGCCAAACTGACCTCAGATCCCTTAGACGATTCCGACGACGACGACGAAGACTTCGATTTCGATGCGAACGAGGAGATGGTTTTGGAATCGTACTCGACGCCGATCGATGAGGATGACTACGAAATCGACGAGTACATGCTGTTCAAAGAAGTGATGTCGCGACTGGAGAACACCGAGATGGACTGGTATACAGCACTCACCACCGGTCTCACCGACGTTCAGAAGAAAGCGCTCATGGATATTTGCGTGCTGGCAGAGCAACGTCGGGCTGCCAGAGAGAGCAAGATGATCGAACAACGCGGAGGTAAAATCGTTTTCGTCAACTGACTTCTTACTTTTAGTTTTTTCCCTCTGCAGCATAACAGCTTTCAGTTGTTAATTTTTTTATTGTTTTGTCTTATTTGGGTTTCTTGTTTCCGTAGGTTACACCTTTACGGAGCAAGCGGTTCCGACGTCGTTTCATTTTGGTAACACTTCGCTAGGATCGTGAGTGTGGCGTAAGACGCGGAATTCGATTTTCGATTCGATTTATGTGTACGCAATGAATGAAACTGAAGCTGTCGTCGTCACTACGTCGTTAATACTTTTTTTTTTCTAGTGCTAAAAAATTAATTACCTACATGGGACACATGTTTTCCATTCTTTTTTTTTTATTAATTAGTTTTCGTAGTATATTTGGAAATCAAATCGCTCAGTGCTGGATAAATAAATGATAATTGTGGAGTTTATTATGACGATTGCATTGTATAGATTTTCGATCACGCGAAAGCATTTTTAGATGTGTATATTTTAGAAGATAGTTCTTTTTTTTTGATTGTCTGAAAAAGAATTGATTTCCCAATAATGCGAAAATTACATTATATGTGTAGTAAATGGACGGTTCGTTTGTTATTTAAGTAACTAGTTAAATTACTTATTAAAAGTGCCTTTTAATTTAATACCACCAACTTTTGCGGGCTCTTCATTTTTTTTGAAATTTATTTTATTAATTAGTCGTTTGGTTTTTTTTCTCATTTGAAATGGATGATATCTATTGCAATTGCAGAGTTTTGTACCTTTCCTCTATTTCTGTTTCTATCTATAATTATATGCCTATATTTCCAAATTCATAATTTATGGTATTTTTAATCTGATTTGTGAAACGCTGTAAGCATTTTTGTTATATTTAGGGTCCGTTTTTTTCTTTTTTTTTTGTAATAATTGATGCAAGGGTGTTTTTGTCCTATGTAATAAATTCAAACTATTCTTGTTTAATTCCATTGTGTTTAAGTTTTGAATAATTTTGAGAAATTTTTATGTTTAAATACGAAGTTTTCGTTTATATTGCGTTATCGGGTATTGCACTTTCCAGATGACCATAGGAAATCACATGGAAAATTAAACTTTATTTTTTTCTTACTTCGCCGTTCTTATTTTGGTACGAGCTTAGAGCAAAAATGTTAAAAGATACTCTTCACAAAATCACAAAAATTAATTTTTCCATGCAATTCATTACGGTCGGAAGAAAAGTATAACACTCGGTACATAGATTGCTGCATGTCCTGAGTAAGTCTTGAAGTTTTTCTTATAGATTCATAAAAGGAAAATCTAAGGTAAAAAAAATGGGCGATGTGTGACAAGTTGTCTTGACCTTGTGTACTGGGTGTCTTTTCATGAATTGGCCGGTTTTCTGTTCTACGAGAAATATTACACATAGGCCATTTTTTCTTATTGCCTTCATAATTATTCCCAATGGGACAAACCAATTTTCTTTTCGTATTTCGATTCATTTTTAATAATAAAAACGGTTTTGAAAAAAAAAATTAGGTCCACTTTTCAAGATATTACCCACTTCTGTTTTTTTTAAATCGGTGCGTTAGGAAAAAATCATATCTTTTACATTTTTAAAACTAATTAAACAATTCTTTTACATAATTCTTACTGATATGTATGGCTTACATTAAATTAAAAATTAATTCCATAAATAGTACAAAGTATTCCATAAAAAAATTAAAAATAATAATTTTAAAATCAAAATAATTTTCAATTTCAATTTTTTTAAATAGAAATACCCATTTTTTATTTCATATTATTATTTTGTCTAAAAAGAGCTTTAAGAAAAATTATATTTGGTAGTAATACGATTAATACTTTTTGAGTTCTTTCAAGAAAACAAAATCTTAATGGTTATTATGGGAATAAGTTGCTATGAAGTTGTGTTGACGTCACCTTTTGCAATACAATTATGATGCATAGCAATCAGCAAAACTTCTCATTTAACCGAAATAATTATTAATTAAACTGTCCATAAGGTCTATATCAATGCCATTCATTATTTACAAAGATAGCCATGCAATGCAACTCTAAATGGAACACCCTGTATACCATAATTGCCCATTGGTTGCCATGGAATAGAAATAAAACAAAAATAACAGCACATAAAAAATAAGTGTTTTTTATTATCAATCAAGTATCTCCAACTGAGTAATGTTGCCGAATATTACATTTCAAATGATTACAATAATTTTGCCAAGAATTTGCGCGGAACGGAAAAATTATTTACATAGCCGTTAAAAATTAAACGAGTACACAATAAAGTTAAAATTAATTACTCCTTCTGCGGCCACACATCGATAACTATTAATTAATGATCAATCGATAGATAAAACAAGAAACTGTTGCAACAATTCAAATCAGTTATAGTCGAGGAAAACGAATCGCACATTCACCGCAACTGTACATCATCATCGTAATAATAATTTTTAAGTTCATATAAATAAGAAACTTCCTAAATTGTGTGTCTTCCCCTTTTACATAATTGTACTCACAAATTTCTCCAGTCAATTTAACAACGGTATCCCAATAATCGATTAATGTCTGATTGCATTTGCACCCGTCCTATCTGCATAAGCGGTGCATATGCTTATCACACATGCCAATCATATCTCTAAATATATTTCATAGAATTATCTTTACAAATAATATGTATTAGTTTGTTTAAAAGAAGAAAACACGAATCACTTGAGACAACGGTCGAAGTAAGTGCCGCCCACTTGACCGCCCCGCATCGCCTTCTGCACGTTCTGCTCGAAGAGCCGCCGATTGTTGGTCAGCACCTCGGCCGCCTCCTTGTTCAGCGGGTCTTCCGGATTCGGCTCCAAGAACAGATACTGCAGTCCGTACACGATGCTGTTGATGGTAAGTACAGGTTTCCAGTCCTCGCGCAGTATATTCAAACAGACATTGCCCTGCTGGTCAATGTTCGGATGGTACACTGACGTCTCGCATTTCACTTTGGGCGGCTCGTGCGGATAGTTGGGGCCCACCTTAAAGCTGAACACGAAACGTCCGGTTCGGTAGAAGCCCTCGTCCGGGCAGATGATCAATTTGAATGATAGTAGGTCATCGGGGTCTGGGAACTCTGTGTTGCATGTCTTCGGTAGGTTCAGTTCATTTATGTCTGGAATGTTTCAAATGTTTTCATTTGCTTGTGCAAAGGATGGATTGTTTGTTTACCTTTAGTTATTCGTAGCTGCGCTGCCGACGGTTTCTTCTGGTTGCCCGTTCTTGGCGATGTTTCACCATCCTTTTTTTGCTGTTTCAATGAGAATAATTTTATCATATCTGTATTAGTTATTGGGCTAAATCAACTATGGAGGAAAGGAAACGCGCGCCTAAAGTAACGATTACGGATGTTCACTACGGCATAAACGGCGCATCGAAATTAATAATTAATTTCTAGAAAAACGTTGACCAAAATTATTTATTGTGCTGTTGCTGCTGCTGCTGCTTGCTGTGCCTAGGCTCTCGAATCGTCAACCTGTCAAGGAATTTTTATTTGAAGAGTTGCGCATGCTTAGAAATTACAAATAAATGACTTTACATATTTATAATCGTGTTTTGGATAATAAAATGATTTAATATTTGTCTCAACATTTTATTCAATCCTTCTAAAAGTTATTTTTTGTAAAAAAACAATTGAATTTTAGTTCAAAAATGAAGAATTTCATAAATGACAGATTTTTTTCTGACGGAATTAAATTGTCATTTGTCAAAAAAACATCAGAAGCACATAACCTCAATGTAAAACATTGCGGTTGCTTTTCATAAAAACTACTTTGTTGTGCTAAACATCTAATAAAATTAACAAAAATCACTTAAACAATTACACTTGACATCTTGAAAATGTCCATAATTATACGTATATTAGAAAAGCGATCCATTAAGAACATACCTCAATGTGCAGCATTGTGTTCAAGCAAGGCTGGGGTCCAGGAAGAGGAAGGTAAAAGATTTTTTTATTATGACTAGGAAAACACAAACAATTTACGTGACATTCATGCTTTTGAAGTATCAATCATTAATCATATAGTAACAATACATGTGAAAATGACAATGATTGTTGCACGTTGATTTAACAGGTGAATTTCGTGTGTTGAACTTGCGAAGTTTGAAAAATCAATATGCTCAGAGGAAAAAGTTCAATAAACCGCCGGTGCAACCTCCTCGTGCCGGTCAAATGGATGTCCAGCAGGACTGGGGTAATGTGTGGCCTGGTCCCAGGACTTTCCATCCAGCAACAGTGCCTTTGCCCATACGACAAGGATATGTGAAGAAAGCAGGTGCCCCTCCTGACAAATATGGAAACGCTGAACTGATGAAAATCCCCAATTTTCTGCATTTGACTCCGCCGGTAGTGCAGCGGCAATGCGAAGCTCTGAAGAAATTCTGCACGGCTTTTCCGGAACAGCTGAAGAAACCGGAAGTTTGCGAAAATTATTTTCCGTTCGAAGTTACCACTTCCGATTATTGCCATTCGTCCGTTACGATAAGAGACGACATGGCTAGAATTGTAACTGTTAAGTTCAAATTGGGTGCTCTTCAGTTGAACGCACGGGAAAAGGATAAATTTCTGCGATTGGTGGGCGACAGATACGATGAGAAAGCTGACTGCGTAACGATTGTTACTGATAGATGTCCTTTGAAGAAGCAAAACTACGAATACGCCATGTATCTGATAACAGCTTTATATCACGAATCAAAGGTTTGCTTTGTGTTTTATTTTTTTATTAAATTTTTTATTGATTTATTTATTGAAAATTGATGGATAATGTTTATTGGTCTGCAGAATGTGGAGCCATGGGAAAAACTAAAAAGTGCTGCTGATATGGAATATTATGATTGGTTGAATAGTAAATCGAGGAAAACAATCGAAGCAATTTTCGGTAAAGATTTTAAGGAAATCGAAAATGCCGAGCAATATCAGCAGGATCTTAGTAATTATATGAACGAAGGGGAAAATGATTACACAATCAATAATTATTCGAATTCAGTAAGGACTTTGTTGGGATTACCTTTGATTCAACAAAATACGTGAGTTTTCTTCCTTTTTTTCTTTTCATTGTTTTTAAGTTTTAAGTTATTTAATAGTTTTATTAATAAAAAGTTAGCAAAATAAAACCAAACATAAATCATTTAAGACAAAGTCAAGTTTAAAAAACGTATCGTTTTTTTTTAATTAAATGAAAGTTTTTAGTCTTTTGGTGATTTGTTTTCAACTTGATTAATAATTATTGGTATTTTTAACTGAACTAAGCGAAATAAAATAAAAATCTGGAAATTTTATACGCTTTTCTTTTACCTTTTTTCTTCAATTTTTTAATATAGTAATAATAAAAGAAAAAAAAACATTGTTTTTGATAATAATTATATTAATTTAATTGGACTGGGTACCGAAGACCCAGTATCATAAAGTCATCGACTCATAGGTCTTTCAGCCATTTTGTTATTATTACGTGTCATCATTTTTATTTTGTTTAGTTCACAATAAAATAGCTTAAACTTAATATTCAAAAGTTTTGGGAAACAAAACTAGTTTATTAAGATCAAATTTAATTAAGACACTTCTTTTTCGTAAAAACGGAAATTTACAATTGCAGCATCTCCCAATTTTTCCAATTTTTTCATTTAATTTTTCATACTTTTACTTATTTTTAACTAAATTAATTTTTCATACTTTTTATTTATTTATAACTAAATAATGTAGTTTTATTTCATATTGACTTTTAAATTGAAGGTCCTGAACCTCTCAGTTAAAACTAAAAAAAGAAAAATTATTTGTTTTGTACTGTCTTTTCTATTTAAAATTTATTTAAGTTTTGTTATTTAATACTTTTTTTATGCGTTATTATTAATTTTTTTAAATACTATTAAAAATGAATTCATTTTCCAGTTCAAAAGACAATTCAAAATAATTGTTTTTTTTTTCTTTTTGTTTGAATTTGGAGGTTCAGGGACTTTATTTTTAAAAATACATATGAATTGATTTAGCCACTAGGTACTGCAGGCAATGAAGATTTTAATTAAAAACTAATACACATAAAATAAGAACTGAAAAAGAAAATAAATGCTTTTTACAGCTTTAAATAATATCAAGATTTTGATAGTTAATTCTTCTTGCAATTAAATATTATAATTAAATTTCACACATGCTTTATTATTATTTTTTTGTTGCTTTTAATTTAACGGTTGAAACTGGGATTAAAACAATGGCAACAAGAAATAAGTTAAAAACAGTTTCTAAATAACTTGAAGCCACTATATTGTCAGCAAATTTTGAATATATTTTTAAACCACGACTTGAATTATATTTTTTCTTTACACATTGTATATTTAGAAAATTTAATAATTAAAATTATTTTAGGCCAAAACAGCAACCAGTAGACGAAACAAATGCAAAAACGTAAGTAAATAAAACAAAGTGCGCCAAAAGAAAAACTGTAAAAAAGTAAAATAAATATAGAAATTTGTAACAACTATAATGAGTGTGCTTTATTTAGTTAGACGCCCAAAAAAACAATTTTCTAATTTAACAACAAAAAGTCAATCAATCTACACATTATTATTTTTACACTTGCATTTCTTTGATACAAATCCAATACATACAATTTCAAGCTATTGTTTTTAATACTATTAACCATTTTTTCTTGAAAAAAAAAAAACAATGCAAATTTACTATTACACTTAAAATCTACTTTAATTAATTATTACAGGAATTGATATACAATTTCATATTAATTTCTCTTTCACTAAAATATGGAATATCGTTGGTTTTTTCTATCTCGCATGAAGATGTAACTGCTATTGAGTGTTTGTGACTTTTTTTCCTGTTAATTTTTGGAATCCATAATGAAGGTTTTTGCATTTTCTTTATGTACAATACACATTTACTTATAATATTTTTTTTTTTTGAACAAATAAATCAACAACGATCAGTTGCACTGACGGATAACTCGGCCTATGTGTTTTTTTTTCTTTTCTTTTAACTTGTTTCATGTAATTTTTCTTTTTAAAATTTTGTTATGTTGAATGAATGGCGTCGTTCGCATTTTAATCGGTGTATTTGCGGTTGACGTTGCGGCCGAATAGAGCGGTACGGATTTGCGGTACCAGCTTCTGGGCGATGAGCTCGAGGCGCGTCTCGAGGGTGCTGTTGACGCGGATCTTGCCGCGCTGGGCCAACAGCTCGACGCCACCGGTGGTGGACGCTGGCAGTGGATTCTCCGTGTCGATCACGATGTGCACGTCCTTGCCCACCGCGTCTTTGTATTGCGACACTACGATCGGAAGGCAGTTTTCCACCAGCTGCTGATCCTGCACTCTGCACCGGATCGTAACGTTCGTTTCGAACAACTAAAACATTTCGTTTTTTACGTTTCAATTAAAGTTTTTCCATTGGAAAAGATTGAAAAAATTGTCTTTTTGAAAGAAGAAATAGCATTTCCAAGGATTAAAAGAGTACCTGGTATAATCCTTGAAGGATAAGGGTGGAAAGCAATTCCTGGTATTTGGAGTTATCCTTGGTAACTTCCCCCAAACGTTTCCTGGCTTCATCAAGGACGTTGCGCACATGATCTTCCCTCACCTTCAGGACCTTCAAGCGAGCCTGGTTCAACATATTGGATGATTGACTGGAAAACAAAGGAAAAATAAAAAAATTAGAATGAGAATTGAATGATCCAGAAACTGTTGTTACATTTTCTTCTGCAGTTCAACCTGCTTCTCTCGCTTTTCAAAGTACTCCATGATTTTCAACCTCTGCTGCTGAACCAAACGTCCCTTTTCGATATTGAATTCTTCCTCGGCCTTGGCATCGATCTCCTCGGCCTTTTCGTTGGCTTCTTGCTCGATGAAAGCCATCATATGCTTGATCTAAACGAAAATTCGTTTCAGTGTCTTCCATTGTTTTTTCTTTTCTACGTTTACTTACTTGTTTTTGAACGTCCACATCACTCAAAGCCATGGTTGAGATTTATTGGTACTGGTTTCTCGAAACACTGGACTAAAATTCACACGACAACGCCTCGGGAACGATGCGATAGTAATCAGGGCGCAGAAATCTTGTGATGTCCCGTCCTAGAGAATTGATCATATGATTCGAAAATGTAGAGTGTTCAGAGTGCAGAGAGGAAGGGCAAACAAAATGGCGCCGCACTTTGAAAGCTGCAATTAAAAACTAAAATTTTTGCTATCCAACTATGAATTGTTGAGTTTTTTCAAAGAGCAAATGTATGTTTGTATCCTAGTGCGAGTTTTCAACAATAATTTTAATAAGAATATCAATAGCGATTGATGTTTTACCGGGTTTAACATGTTGCGTTTTAAATTTCGCGCTGTCTGACAAAAAAATGACAGACGTTTTTCTTTTTGTTTTATTATCGATTTTCAAGCGCGTCATTCAAATCGCCATTTTAACATGTTTTTTGTTTGTTAATAATTTGTTGTATTTCATGGTTTGAAACAATAAAACAACTGTTTATCGACATCAGTAACTCGAGTAACAAAGCTTATTGATTTTTTTCAAGAGGAGAAACCAGGAGAAACAAAATATGTGACACTTTAAAATTGAAATAACAATTTTCCGAATGCGCGATGTCATTTTGGAAGTTCCTGACGTAAAATTAACAGTAATTTGTGCATTCTTCTGAAGAAATTAGAATCGAAATGAACGAGGAAGAATGTATTACCATTCCATTGCTTCAACATCCTCCGCTTTTGTTCATTTTATGGTATTGTTGTTTGCTGGTGAATAAAATTCGGGGCGGGGACGAATGAAACAATCAATCCATTTCAGACATAGAACATTCGATAAAGGTAACTCAAAAGATTCTCTGTTGCTTTTTTCTTATGAAATAAAATTTAATTCACGTTATTTAAATTTCAGAATCTTCAGTTGAGAATCACAAATAAAAAATATATCAAATAGAATGTTTATTTTGGGAAAATAAACAAACTATAATAAAATAACTGTGGTTTCATTCTTAGTTTTTGTTAATTTAAGAATGGTGGCAATTCTTTAAGTCAGTTTTATGTTTTTCCAAAGTTTTTAACGTTTTTGATTATTTCTTAATTACCAAAAAGGAAAAAAATCCAAAAGTGAGGTAATTTTGAAGCATTTAAAGTTGCTGATGTTGCTGTTGTGATAATTGGGTTGCATAACACAAATATTACAAAAAGAATAAATTTTAGATATTTCAAACGAAATAAAACCAGCAAAATAAAGTTTGCGTTAACCAGTAACGTAACACCAGTATTCTCGAAAACAACTAACTAAAAATAAACAGACAAAACAAAGGAAAAACGGTCAATAAACAAAAAAGAAAATGTAATTTCAGTTTAAATAATTAACAAACAATTACAAAAAATAAAGCACTTTATACATTATTTTCCAACATTAAGAAAAAAAGAAACAAATACTTCTTTGAACCCGCGAAACAAAAAACATATTAAACTGCATTTAAAACTGTGCGTATCAAAGTTATGCAAAACCAATCGTTATAATTGCAAATTAAGAAGTTAGTTGGCTTAGACGCACAGAGAGGGTGGTGGGTAAATTTGATGCGGCCGCCGCGGATCAAGCGGGCCGCGAGTGAGTTTCGTGCACTGGCCGTCCACCACGTTGCGTATTGATATTCGAAGAGGGCATGCGTCGCTACGACCCTCCGTATCAACCGCCCCCTCGGGCGCTTTCCTGCATGTTTGTGCAGTTTGCGTCACGGCGTCGTCGGTCTCGCACTCGATAACTCATCGCTGTCGTGCCGTTTCTGTGCGTTTTGCATCATTGCAGTGTTCAGCCGTTCGTCCATCAATTAATTCCGTAACAAATGACTGCTCCGTCACGTGCTTAATTCCTTCGATCTCGCTGTGTCTCGCTGCTGGACGTCGGCGGTGTCCTTTAAGGATCGCAGGACGATTTCTTCGATTACTGGCGTCGTTGCAACCGGCTGCAGAATGACCATCAAGGTGAGTCATCGTTCTGTTGTTTTCTTTTGCATGCGGCCTCCTACGCCAACGAAATTTCCGTTTATTTCTTTTTGTTTTACAAACAGAATACAGTGTGCTTTGGAATTAAAATGAAAC
>JASKGO010000746.1:0-29374 GCA_030556065.1 Holobus sp. GC000080
TCATACAACGCACCCTGCGATCAAAATTGCAGTAAGTTAATTTTTTATCTGGAAAATCAAGAATGCCATGATTTTTTTTTAGTAAATTATTTATATTGTATTTAAAAGTATCTATTTGGAGAAATTATTACTTTTTTTCTTTGTCAAATAGTTTTCTAGGAATAAATTATTAAAACAGATCGACTATTATATCAGTTTTTTTATAATTCAAAAACTAGGAAACATATCAGATTTTTGTAAACCTAGATAAGTTTAGCACATAATTCGGCCCATTTTTGCCCATTTAACTAAATCTCTATCTTCAAAACTGTAGAAGTTACCAATATACGATATACGGACTAAGAAAAAAAAAACTTTCATCTTATAATAATAATAATAATTGTCAATTAAAACTAAATTAATTACAGTAATAATGAAAAGCTAACATTTTATATAGTACGAAATCCCCGAAAAAACCCTTCAATCCTGCAAACAAAAGAATTTGTATTGATCACCAGGTAACTATAACAACGAAACATGCGTCGTTTGTAAACAAAGAGTTTCTTTGCGAGAAAATGCACGCACAATTTAAAGATTTCAAGCACAACTAAGATGAATAATGAGTGCAATCTTCCAAACGCATCTTCCAGGACCAATTGTTTCAGTGGTCGAAGCAGGAAAAGTTCTAAAAGTGATGGTTTGTCCAGCAGAAGTTGCTGGGAAGTACCCGAGAACAATTTAAAATCGCTGGTGGAATTCTACGACAGCATCCCGGAATATAATGAAATCAATCATCTGTCCAATAAGGAGTTTTACCGAAAATTGCAGCAGTTGCGCGAAAAGCAGAGACAGTTTTTTGCGATGCAACAACAGGGGGGAACTTTTAGTTTTTCCAAAGCGGAAAGCCCTGAATCTGTGGCAATTCAGAAACCGCCATCGCGTCGATCCGTGCGGATCGAGAGTCCTGCGAACGAAACGCCTTCTTCCATTCTACGCATCGGATCTGCTTCCAGGACGAAAAGTCCGTACTGTGATTCGACCACTTTGGACGATCTGAGCGAATGCGGAACGAAAAGTCTTCCCAATAGTCCTAGAAAAGTGCTCTGGAAGGACGCCGAAGAAGAGGTCATCAATGATGGGATTACTATTCCCAAACCGTTTCAAATGACTGTTAGGTTTGTATAGCGGTTTTTTGAAGTTGGAAATTTCAAGGATTTGAGTTTGCAGAGATGAAGAAAATAAAATTGTTGATGATATAATGAAAAAAGAGGCGAAAGCGAAAGTGGAATCTGCGAAAATTGATAAAAATTGCGAGCTTTTTCGTGCTAATCCTGTTCCCATAGAATCGCAGATTCCTCTTTTTAATAAAATTATGTACGAACAAGAAAAAAGGTATTTTTTATTAAAAAAAAAACTTAAAAAGTAAAATAAATAAAATTTTAGACGTCAGGTGGTTAAAAAAAGAAGCAAGGAAGCTTTAAAATCAAGAATGAGGCTGTTTTCCTTTACGAAGCGCGAAGAAGAAATGGAGGAACTCACGAGGAGACTATCGAAATCAAGTCCGAATTTGTTTCAACAATTTGACGAAGAGTCGCAATCAAAGCAATGCAAAAAACATCATCGATTTAAAGCTAAACCCATTCCGAAAAATTTATTCAGCAATTACATTTACCGAAAAATGCACGAAGACGAATATTACAGGTGAAATTTGAACAAAACTTGGAATTAATTGAAATAAAATTAAAAAATTTCTAATTTCAGATCTTTACAACGTAAAATTCGATCTGAGGAAATGTTGCGCAGTGCTTCGCTGCCGCCATCGATGGCCAAACGCGAGAAAACCAAACCAAAATCAGACATTTGTCCCAGAACTTACAGGGATTTTTACGAGAGACAGTTTTTGAGGTCTCCCAGTGGTGATAAGTACAAAAATTTAGATCGGCAATTGGCCGAATTGGAGTTGGATTACATTATGCAAACGCCCAGTCCGAAAGCCAGTAAAAAGTGTTCAAAAAGTCAAAATGGCTCTAAGAAAAAGGTAATTTAAATTAATTAGTAAATTTACATTTCATTTGAAAACAAAATTGTTTTGAAAATTACAAATAACTGCAACAAGTTTGAAAAATTTCAGAGTAAAAAATACAGGAAGTCAAGTTCTTCAAGCAGCAGTAAAACCAGTACAAGATGTCAATCCGCCCTCGGAAGCGTGAATCGATCCAATTTGGCAGCAGTTTTAAGGATCGAAACCGCAAGGTACAGTAATAATTACTTTTTATTATTTAATTCATTACATTTATGAAAGTCGACCACTTTTAGGCTAATCACGCCGAACATTTTGATTTTAAGAAATGCTCTTTTTTTAATTAGTAAAAGAATAAAATGTGAAATTATTTTTTAAATTAAAATTCATCACTTTTAGTTAAAATTAAAATGGAAATTAATTTATTTTTTGAATTTTAAATAGTAACTTAGTAGTTAGTTAAAAAAGTTTACTTTTTTAATTTCTTGAGCTTTGGGGTAATTTTTAATCTGTTAAACGTATTTACTATTTAGTTATTAATTGCATTTTCTTTTTAAAGAAATTTAATAAAAAGTTGTAAATTTTAAAGGCTAGAGAGCAGTGAAAAATACGTCCCTATCCACCATAAAAAAAAATTATTTTAATTTTTTAGTACGAATTTCATAGTACACTGTGATTAATATTATATTATTATTTTTTTTTAAAGAAGGCAAATAGACTTGTTGTAAAAACTATTAATTAATGTTTAGACCACCCCCAGCATTATTTGAACAAACCGATGATACTTTTTAAACATTTTAGATAATTGATAAATTAAAATCTAAAATTGGGGAATGTTTATTTATGTGTTTTTTTTTTAATCCAGGATGGCTGGGAATCATGAAAAACGCATATTTTTACTATTGTTATTTAAAAACGGAAACGAAAGATTTTGGGACAAATTCTAATAACTTTTTTATTTTTAATTGTTTCTTTTCATTAGCAAACGGAAAAATCTAATTGGTTAGTTCAAATTTAAATTTTCAATCAGTTCGTTATCATCCATTACTGAAAGTCGTCGACTTTTTAAAAATTAGTGATTCCATGGAAACCATTTGACATGAAAAATAGTAATAAAAAATATAAACACTTTTTTTAAATTGAATTCTGGGTTGGCTTTATACACACTCATTAAATAGCTTTTTTTTATATTTATTAAATTTTGATGGAATATTGTTCCCTTTTTAAATTATCGGAGGTGGCAGCGAGAAACATTGCAAAACATTTTTCGAAATTGCAAAAAGCTTTTAATTATAAATCAAATGCATAAAAATACAATATATGCAATTTATTTAATTATAAAACCGGAAGTAAAATATAAATAAATGTCACTGATAAATTCGCAATTTAAAAAAATAAAAAACAATTGTCAAATAAAAATTTATAGAAACCGAAACTTAAAGCTATTCTAATTATCTTTGTTAAAAATGATGATAGGGATTTGGTTAAGTAGGAAATGTTTTACAGGAATACATGCTCAACATGACACCGTATGAAAAAAGTGAATTTGTCTCCTGGTTCTCTAATTAACCCGGAAAAACTGAAAAATTTCGATTTCTTTGACAATTTATTTCAAGACCACACTTTCACATGAATAAAATATTAGTAATTGTTTGCTGAAGACATTTTTAAATAAAATCAAATTTATTTATGCGACTATCTTGATTTTCCGGAAATTGGCAATTGGCTTCTCAAATAGCTTGTTTTTTTTTCTGATTCTAACGATATAGCTCTTTGTATGTTGTTAATTTTTGTCGATTGCTTTAAAAATGGATAAAACGAATTTTGGGAAAATAAATACTAAATTTTGAATTTTCTAATGAATCAAATAATTAAAATAAGTAAAGAATAGTATTCTCAAAGAAAGTACGGTAATATTAAAATAGATTAACAATAAAATCGTTTTGTTTTTTTCCATGTATAAATTCTTTGCAGAAAACATTATCCAAGGATTTTTTTATTGGGTGTGTTGTGTGACGTCATTTTCAATGGAGAAGTCCCATTAGAAACATCCCGGCTTACCCGGTTACTTCAATTAAGTTTCTTTTCAATTTAACCGAAATTTATAAAGATAAAAGTCAAGTAAGCTGCATAAATTATAATAAATAAATTAAATTCTATTAAAAAATATCAATTAGGAACAATAACAATTTTTTTTCTATTTGAAATAGTTTCCTTGAAATAAATTATGAAAGAAATCGACAATTTTCAGTTTTTTTTTTTCGGTATAAATGGGAAACCACGAGACATATTCTATTTTTTTTAATGGGAGAATGTTGAGCATGTTTTCCCGGGGCACCCGATATAAAAAAACAAACAATGATTTAAACTTTAAGAAAACGAATGGAAGAAGAAATCTCAAGACGTTTGGAAGAGGCGCGCGTAAGGGACGAAGCGCGCTGGAGGGAGAAGGTCCTTAGGAAACGTCCCGTATGGCAAGCCCTGGCTTACAGTCACGAAGAGGATTTAAATATGCGTCTTCAAATGCGCAAAGAAGAGGAACGGTTACGGCAGGAAGAGCACAAATTGACGATGCAAACTATGCTGGGAAGGGTTAATCAGCAGCCGACTCTTTTCGAGAGACAGTCTAGCGTAAATAATTCCCATTTCAATTTTATTCAAAACACATTATTCTTTTCTAAATATTACAATAATTTAACAAACAATTTAACTATTTTATAGATATTTTTTCCGAAGACTAAGGAGGACCTCATTGCGAAACTTTGCGATGAGTCGCAATTAAGCAGGAGATGCCGCAAAAGGACCAAAAACGACTTCGACGAGCTCGTTAAGCGAACTGATGAATTGGTAATTGGTGGATCTCGAGATGAAGCTTCACCTCTGGAGGACACTAATTACAAATCAAATGACACTGAAGATATCTTTGAAAAAAATTAAGAATTTTTTTGTTTTTGATAAAAATATGCATTGGTTTTTAATGCTTTTAAATAGTTTTTAAAACTGTAAATTAATTATAAAACTATTAGCTGTTTTGTGCAAAAATAATTTACAAAGTATAATTATTCAGGGATTTACCAATTTTGAAACTGTATTTAACGAGCTTAGTTTATTGTTCTAATATACAGTAATGGGCGAATGCAAAGCATTTTCAATTGATTTCGTTTTAACTTTTAATATACCGGGTGTTTGAATTTCAGAAACAAACCCCAAAAAATCGAAATAGTAATTTTTAACATGTAAAAACCGATTTTAAATTTTTATAATATATATTTTTTAATTCTTGAAATAGAAATGGTCAGATGTTATAGGTCAGTTATTTTTCAGTATTAATTTTTAATTATAATCCTTTCCAAATAGAGCAATTTCAAATTTCGCGTCTTGTCACTACCAAACAATACCAAAGAACCAAAGAACAAAAAAAAGTGGCGGCAAATTTGAAAATTACGCAATTCTAGTACTAAAACGTAAAAAGTTTACCAGTATTGGATAATTTTCAAATTTGCTATAAGTTTTCTATATAAATTAATCGAAATCCAAACACCTCGTAGATATTTTGAATATTTGTATGATTTGTAGATATGGAATCGTTACGATAATTGCGTAATCGAGCAGCGAAGAGTGTCTTTTCTGTGAGCAATGTGTAAGATGGCAATCGAAGCGCATCAAAAGCTCAGCAAAGTGAGGAGAAAAATGTCTCGGCTGAAATAATAAGCACTGATGTCGGAGCTGGAGTCTACTGACCGAGTTATCCTATAATTTTAATGTCATCTTAATAGTGTTTCGGTACAGTTCTTGGATTCTCCTTATCCTCCTTATCTGACGACACACTTGAAGATTTGTTGAACGTTTGCCGCTCTTAAGACCGGACGTTTTTGTGCTTTTCAGTTTAAAACAAAAATTAAAGTTAAAATATATTGTTCAATATAGGAGAATAATTTATTTATTAATAATATAAAATAATAAATAAAATGTCGAATTTGTTTAATTTGTGCTTCATTTTGTGGCTACTTCATTGTAAAGCTTACAGTGATTGGGTGGAAATTCCGCAGTACTCCCATCGCAAGAATTTTTTAACTGGTAGGTTTTTAAACTATTAAAAATATATTTTAAATGTTTTTTTTTTTAATTGTTACGCTGAATGAAACTTTATTTTTATCGATTTTTATCGAGATACAGGGTTTTCCATTTGAGTTACATTGGTTAGTAATCTCTTTTTCCTTGAAAATCAAGAGAGCTGCGTAGATTAGAATAAATTAATTTTATTCTATTTAAAAATATTTACTAGGAACACAGTTATTACTTTCTTCTTATGTAAAATAACTTTCTTGAAATAAATTTCGAAAGAAATCGAAAATTTTTAGTTTTTCCTGGATAATTAGGGCACCAGATGACATATCTAGTTTCTCTATCTCCATTCTTCACAAAGATAGTCATGCAATGAAACTCAAAGTTAGACACCTTGAATACTTTATTCACCAATAAAAAAGAATAAAAACGATTTTTAATGCTATAAAGTATAAATTAAGAAAATAAAAATTTTAAAAAATTAAAACGCCATTTAAAATAAAAATTTGAAAAATTGTAAAATATTTGAAAATTGTTCATTTTTATTTTTGTCATACTATATCTAAGTCAAAGAATATTTTATAATTAACTATATTAATTAGATAATTGATGCATAATTATTCTATAATTTCTTAATAGATTTCAGAATGGAAGACATCAAATCGATAAACTGCAATAATCTTTATGATGTTAACTGTACTCGTAATTGTAATTTTCTAATGGCGAATAATCACTGCAAAAGAAACATTTTAAAGTGAAAGAAAATAATTTAAATTTTTAATTTTCTGGTTTCAGTATAATAATTAAGTCAGTTTATTTTTTATTTTTTGACTTTTGCAGAAATATTTTTGTTTCTTTCGTTAACAAATGAACAAATGAAAAAACATTTTAAAATAATTGAAATTTTTGGTTTTTATGACTTCAGTACAAAATATTACATTTTGTTTTTGTTTTTTAGACTTTTACAGGAACTTTTTTAATGGGTTTAATAATTAACAAATGAAAAACTTAAAAATTGAACCCAAAGGAAAATGTTTAATGCGTTAAAATAGTTTCAATTTCTGTTGTTTTTTTTTGTTTGTTCTTCAGTATAGATAGATAGATGTTTTTTTCATTTTTTCGAATTTACAAAAAGATTTTTAAATTATCAGTTCGATGATTAACGAATGAAAAACTTAAAAAAAGAATCATTTTAAATTCTAAATCTCTATTAAAAAACTCTTTTTCAGCATTACTATAGGACATTATTAATTTTTCTTGTAAAAATGTGATAAAATAGTTTAATTTTTGTTTGCTTCAGTACAGACAGTTTTTTTTTTCAATTAAGAGCAATATTTTAAAATAATTTAAATGTCAGATATTACGGTCTCTGTATCTATTTTTTTGTTACCGGAAGAAATATATTTTTTAATCGGTTAATTTGTTAACAAGTGAACATCCTAAAAATAACATTGGAAAAGTCTCTTTTCAATTTCCGAATCTTCATTAAACATCAAAAATAAAGCTATTTAAGCATTATTTCTGCGGCATTGAACCAATTTTTTTTTTATTCTTCCTAGAAAAGATGAGTTGAAATTAAAAAAAATATTATTTTTGTTTGAAAAAATGAAAAAATTCAAAAATAATAAAAATAAAATAGTTTTTCGGTCTAATTTCATTATTCTTAACTTTCTCATTCAAGTGAAAAAATATGATTTTTTATATCAACCTATTTTTACCACTGACAAACTACCTAGTAATTTTTAAATAAAATTCAATTAAAACAGAATTATTAGTTTTTTTTTATTTCGGTTTTATTCCAAAAGTAAAAATGAAACAAAATTTTCAGTTACACCCCACGACCCTTATATTTATGCCCCATCTCTAGTCTTCACATCTCATCCGACCGTTTCATACGAAGACACCCTTCCTCCGCCCATGATCGTCCACTCCGTCAACAATTTACACATGAAACTGACCGAACCGAAGAAGTCCACCCCAAGAATGCCCGACTTTGTTATTCGCCAACCCCTCACAACGCCCGCCACTTTACAAAAGACCACGCGCTCGTTTTTTCTTGACCCCAATCGGAACAGTACTCGAAAGAATTCCCACGCAAAACCCAACAAGAAGTATAAAATTAAGAGCACTTACCAGACGCCCCAAATTGCGGTCCATCCACCCGCTTCGACCGCCCATACGAAGTATACGCAGGGCAACGATCAGTATTTAGGGGACGAAGAGGAATACGAAGAGGAGTACGTCTACGACGACGATGAAAACGGTGAAGTTCTTCCGGAGGACGACACCGAATTATCTCCGGGACCTGCTGATTCCTCAGAGGACAATCCGGAGTACTACTATGACGATTCGGAAAGTGTAGGTCCTGCAGATGAAGAGCAGGTGTACTACGAAGACGAGTACGATGAAAGTCTACCTGAAAACGACGAAGATAGGGATGGGGAAGATTACGAGGACGATCAGGACTACCAGCAGAAGCATAATAAGGAGAAAGGGTCCTCGCAAGGATATTTTGGTTTTCTACCGTTTTTGCAACGCATTCAAGATACTCTTTTGTTTCGCAATAGCGATGATAAAGATAAAAATAGCAAGGGAGATTCAGTCGAAGGAAAGGTGTCCTTTTTGGAAGGATTAAAAAACAGATTGTTGTTTACTATCAGTAAGGACTATTTATTTTTTATCGGGGGGTTTGTTTTCCAGTTTGCTTCCGGTTTTAACTAAAATATCAAAAACTAGAAAATTGTTTGCTACATATTTATTTTTTAAATAAGAATTTTGATATTTCGGCTTGGTCTGAAAAATAAAAAAATAAAGTTTCATCAATTTAGTAATTATTTTAATAGTTAGGATTGACTTTTTATTACTTTCAGTAAGTTTTTAGTTGCTTTATATGTTTTAAATTACATTTTCAGTAATTATTTTATTAGTTATCCCCTCTAATTTTATTATTTTTTGTTAATTTAAAAATATTCTCATTGAATTTTGTAATTTTAGAAATTATTTTATTAGTGAGAGTTGGTTTTTATAATTTTTAATAAGTTTTTTATTGTTTTTTTTTTTTTAATCTTTTTCATTTCAGTTCAGTAATTATCTTAATAGGACTGGTTTTTATTAGTTTTTTGAAAGTTCTGTAGGCTTTTATTGTCTTTCAGTAATTATTTAAAATTGTTAGGGTTGATTTTTAACATTTTTTTTTTCAAATTTTAATCATTTTTAAGGTTTTCATTGCATTTGAGTAATTATTTTAATAGATAAGGTTACTTTTTTTCAATTTAATTAATTTCCATTTAATTTTCGCAAATATTTTTATAGTTAGGGTAGTTTTTGTGTTATTTTTTCATCATTTTAAATTATTTCATTTAATTTCAGTAATTATTTTGATAGTTACAATTGATTTTTTTTTAATTGGGAATGGTTTTCATTTAATTTCAGAACCACTTTTATAGTTTCGGTTGCTTTTTGATATTTTTAAATTATTATTTTTTTAAATTTAATTTCGGCTAATATTATTATTGTAAGTGTTGCTTTTTGTTGTTTTTTTTTTTTCTTAGTTTTTAATCATTTTCTATGAATTTCAGTAATTATTTTAATAGTAACGGTAGCTTTTTGTAATTTTTTATTAATTTTAAATCATTTTTCATTTCATTTCCGTAAATTTTATCAAGGTGAGGGTTGTTTTTTATTGTTTTTAACAGTTTTAAATTATTTTCATTTAATTTCAGTAATTATTTTAACAGTTAGGAATAATTTCTATTAATTTTTAATTATTCTCATTGCATTCGAGTAAATATTTTAAGGGTACTTTTAAATTTTTTTGACAATTTCAAATTATTTTAATTGCATTGCAGTTATTATTTTAATAGTTAGGGTTGACTTTTTATTATTTTTAGTAATTCAATTATTTTTATTATTCTTTTGTTAATTTTAAAATATTCTCATTGAATTTAAGTAATTATTTTAATAGTGAGGGTTGATTTTCAATAAGTTTTTAATCGTTTTTTATGTTTTCGTTGGGTTTCAGTAATTATGTTAATAGTTAGGCTTGATTTTTGTTATTTTTTTGAAAGTTTTATAGGTTTTTATTGCAGTTCAGTAATAATTTTAATTCTTGGGGTTGATTTTTATCTTTTTTTTTTTGTAAAATTTTAATCGTTTTAAAGGATTTTAATGCATTTCAGTAATTATTTTAATAGTCAATATTGATTTTTATTATTTGTTAAACTTTGATAAAATTTACTTTTAGAGAGCAAAATTAATAATTTATGGCCTGCAAGGACCAAAAGAGAAACTTCCAGAGGCGACTGGTATCCTGAAATGAAAGGAGACAGTTCTGTTGGCTTTCCTTCCAATGAAGCTGCTTTATTGTCCTTGGCTTTCCTTACATTTGCTGTTTTCCTCATTAAGTGCATTTTGGTAAGTACTTAATTTCCAAATAAAAATATTGCAATTAAAACAAATATTTTCTGTAGAAATTAATTCATGCATTAAAAAAGAAACACCACGGCCACAAAGTGATAAAAATCCCAATAATCCTGAACAACATGACAAGCACAACGGTGGCAACTTATAGATTGAAACGCGAAGAAATTAACGATCAATTGGCCCATGTGATGTCCAACATTGAAAACTTTAAGTACAACAACAACTGATTTATATGTACAATTAGTTTTTACTATTTATTATTTACAATTACTGATTGCTTACCTATTAAGAATATAGAAAAACATTAAACAGCTATTTTCGAAAGCCCTTTTTCCAGTCTAACACTCGGCAATGTCTTCGTTATGATGCCGGTGCCCACGGTTATTTGGTTTTCTCTCACAGTGAACGGTTGTCCTTGTACCATAACCATTTTCGACAAAAGAGTAACGGTAACTTTGCCATTTTCCCCCGGCATTATCATATCTGTATCTTCATCTGCAGAAAAAAAAAACAAGATTCCTTACAATAGAATTGCAAATTAGATGCACTAACAGTACCTAAATCTATTCTACAAGAAACGTTCCACGTTTTGCTAAACAATTGCTGGATGTATTTCGAGGTAATCGGTTTGGAACGACCGCCTTCGCTTTTCGCAAGGAAATAAACGTTTGCTTCGAATCTATTGCTAATAGATTCGCTATTCGGCGCGCAAAGCAACATTCCACGGGAGACCATCTTCAATTTTACATTCCTCACCAATATTCCCACATTGTCACCAGCGAAAGCTTCAGGCACTGACTTTTTAAAGACTTGCACGTCGTTTACAACGGTTTTTAATTGCGCATCGAAGCCTAACAGCTCCGCATTCTGGCCTTTTTTCAAAGTACCTCTACTTATTGTGCCCACTATTACAGTCCCTCTGCCAGGAACCAAAAATGAGTTATCTATGGGCACCATGAACGGTGACTTCAGATCTCTTTGCGGATCTGGAATATATTCGTCGATGCAATCCAGTAATTTTTTAATGGATTGTTCTCCCAGTTCAGATTTTTCTCCATTGAGAGCTTGAAGAGCTGATCCTATTATAAACGGTGCGTTTGTTCCATCAAAACCGAAATCATCCAGTAATTCCCTTACTTCTAATTCCACTAATTCCAAAACCTAAAAATAAAATTTAAAAGCAAGCCAAAATTATAATAAAAATGAAAACTTTACTTCTTTGTCAACCAAATCAGCTTTGTTAATGAACACAATTATTTTTGATACTCCCACTTGCTTGGCCAATAATAGATGTTCTCTTGTCTGTGGCATTTGTCCATCTGTGGCTGCTACCACCAAAATGGCCCCATCCATTTGTGAAGCACCAGCAATCATGTTCTTCACAAAGTCTGCATGTCCTGGACAGTCTGTATGGGCGTAATGCCGCTTTTTTGTACTGTAGCCTACATGGGCTGCGTTTATTGTAATGCCTGAATACAAAATAAACAGTAAATTTATTGTTAAACTGCTATTTTCTTATCACCTCTTGCTTTTTCTTCTGGGGCCTTGTCAATTTCATCATAGCTAATATATTGAGCTAAACCGTCGCTCTGGAGGACCTTTGTAATTGCTGCTGTTAAAGTTGTCTTTCCATGGTCCACATGTCCTATTGTTCCAACATTTACATGCTTTTTTTCAGCACTCAAACTGTAGTTTTTAAACAGAGCAGTTTTTTTCAAATAACTGAATTGCCATGTGTTTAATTTTAAGTGTTTATGTAAAACTGATTTACTTGCATTGTTTAGGAGTAATTTTGTTATTAATAAAGACATTTTCAGTGGATTTTTGTTTAAAGATTAAATTTGCTTTTTTGTGTAATTAACATAACCTCAATTCAATTATTTGATCAAAATATAAAAAAAATACAGGTTTGTGATTAATTCATTAGTATTTAAAGTGGTAAATAGTTTTTCAGGTACATTTTGAATTCTATGGATGAAAATAATCAAATAAATCAAAGATAATATTTTTAAAATTTAAATTTAAAAATAGCGCTTTAAAATTGAGCCTGTTCAGTTTGCACCTCCAGTCGTTTTAGTTGGCAACACTGCTTTTCAGTGGATGTCGACCTGTCGTGCAAGGTTAGTCGAAAAAATAATTTTTCCTAATTTTCTCCGAAATTATCCAATAACCCCTGATATTTCCACTTAATTTTCCTCCCTTAAAAAATACGCAACCCCATTTTGCATTGTACGCATTCGCACAAGTGGTATTTGCAGTGCATAAGTGCAACACAAATGTCTTACATAATCTGCACACAATTTTGAAGTCTCTTGATTAACATTGATAACTGATAATTTTTAGGTAAGAAAATGTTGGGTCAATTCAAGACATTGGTCCCCGTGTTGGCGCAAAATGCGTGCCAACAGCAGCAACAGAGGGGCATGGCCACCTTGAAAGCCATCTCGATTCGCTTGAAGTCTGTGAAGAACATCCAGAAGATCACGCAGTCCATGAAGATGGTGTCGGCTGCCAAGTACTCGCGTGCCGAACGCGATTTGAAACAGGCGCGTCCGATCGGCGACGGCTCCAAGCAGTTCTACGAGAAAGCGGAGATCGCTCCGCTGGCTGATGCGCCCCAAAAGCTGATCATTGCCATCACTTCCGACAGGGGTCTGTGCGGCGCTTGCCACACCAGCGTCGTGCGTCTAATTCGCTCTGAACTGGCTCAGCCAGGGTCGGAGAACATCAAGGTGGTTTGCGTCGGAGACAAGTCGCGTGCAATCATGAGACGCAACTATGCCCAGCACTTCATTTTGGCCGCCAACGAGATCGGAAGAATTCCGCCCACTTTCACCGATGCTTCGAAATTGGCCGCGGCTATTCTATCTTCCGGTTACGACTTCGCTTCCGGAAAGATTATCTACAACAGATTCAAGTCTGTCGTTTCGTACAGCACCCAGGAACTACCGGTGTTCAGTCTGGCAGCAGTTCAAGTAGGTTTTTCTTTTGATTTTTAGAATTTTTTTACTTTCTTTACTAATGTGTTTAGGCTGCCCCTAAGTTGCCCATCTACGATTCGTTGGACGATGAGGTTATCAAGAGTTACTTGGAGTTCTCGTTGGCTTCGATGATCTTCTATGCGATGAAGGAAGGCGCTTGCAGCGAACAGTCGTCCAGAATGACTGCCATGGACAACGCCAGCAAGAACGCCGAGGAGATGATCGGCAAGTTGACGCTCACTTTCAACAGAACTCGTCAAGCCGTAATCACCAGAGAGTTGATTGAGATCATCTCCGGTGCTTCTGCTTTGTAAGCGAATACATTGCAAGTTAGTTAAAAAGAAAAAGAAAGGAAAATGTGTAAAACAAAACGTTGTTCAATATGTAAAAGCCAATTTAAATTGTCACTAAATGCTGCTGCTGCTCTACAATCTACAATTACATCCTTGATGACTCTTTAAATTGATAATTGCATATTCACACTAAGAATGTTTGGTTTACTTCTTGATCAATGTATAAGCGCAATTTATTTTTATTTCTTGTCAATATTGGTTTTAGTGAAAAATAAATAGGGCTGTTTATTTGAGGTCCTTTATTGATTCTACTTTTGTCTTCTTATTGTTTTTCTTTCCTGAATTAACAGTTTTTTTTAATTTGCTGAATTTTACCTAGAATTTAATTGATTCTCTTTTGTTGAAAGCAAAACCTACTTTTTGCTTTTAAATTTTTTTTTAAATTTTTTTCGATTTTACTGCTTAATTGTAAAGAAAATGTTCTCTCTTTATAAAATTCAATTTTTCAGTTTTTTTTTTTTAATAAATTAGTTTTTAACTGCTTTAATAGCTTTTAATTAATGATTTGACCAAAGAAAATGTTCTCTCTTTATAAAATTCAATTTTTCATAAACTTTGAAAAATTATTAAAAATTATTAAAAATATTAAAGCAGTTAAAAACTAATTTATTAAAAAAAAAATATATTTAAAAAAACGCAACCCATTATACACAGCCAAGTGCGCACTAATTAACCTCACAAAAAAATTATTGCAGAAAAAACTGAAATTTTAACAAATTTATTTAATTAAAAACATGAGTAACAATAGTTTGCCACTCCTAAATCAATTATCCACCTTTTTGAAAATAAATGGGGCGAAATTTACTTTAGGATCAGACCAAGTAAGTCAAAACTTTATACAGAAACCAGATACTAATTATTCAATTTGTTTTATAATTTGATTTTTTGGATTTTAAGCTACCAGTATGCAATTACCAAAACAAATCAACGAAAGGATTTATTAATATAGTTCTGGAACTGATAAAATCTTCAAAGAATTCACAATATGCAGGCCAATCTCCAAGCGAAAGTGCTGAAATCTATCAGTGGCTAGAGTACAGTCTTTTGAATGCCACAACATTGAATCACAATCAGTTGGTGAAGGTAATTTATATGCAATTTGTAAATTAATTGAACGCATTACAAGTACCGCTTTCCAGGAACTGAATGAAGTATTGATGACAAAAACTTATTTAGTGGCTTACAGGCTTACCATTGCTGATGTATTGTTGTACTATGTAATGTACAAAGTATTTGTAAGTTCAATTTATTTAGTTTTTTTTTTTAATATAATTTAATTATAAAATATCTAATAATAATTACCAATGAAATGAAATATGTTTTAGGAATCTTTGAGTTACTTGGACAAAGAAAAGTACATTCATTTGTCCAGATGGTTTGATAATATTCAGCAGGATAAGAGGATCTGCAGTAAAAATAAATTAATTGATTTCGGCACTAATTACCTCGTTACTTGTGCTCCTGCAAAACATTAATTGTATTAATTGTAATTATTATGTAATCCATGATACATTTAAATGATTTTCTTTATTGGTTTTTATTAATTAAACAATGAGCAAACCTTGAAAAGAGTGGATTTATGTGAAACTTTTGCATCCTGTAATAATTTTTTGAATTTTTTTCTTCTTAAGAAACAGTATATAAGACTTGCAGAAGAAACAGTTTCTTAATAAAAGTGCGTTAATTGTTTTAAACATGAAGGTGCTAAATTGTTTTTCTTTTTTATCATTCAATTTTTTCTAATTTAAAGATATTTTTTAGGTTTTTGTAATTGGAATAATTTTAATTGTTTGGCTTTCTTTATTAGAAGGGGCCGCAATTAAAGAAGTCACCGAAGAAAACGATCAACAGGATGAATTACAAAAGGAAGTGTAAGTTTTATATTTTTTATAAAAGACAACACAATTTTAAAATGTTTAAAGCTTAAAATTCAATTTTCAGGGAAACTATTGAAGAAAAGGATATGAAAGCATCAGAAACAGCTAATCCTTACTATTATTATGGCGGTTATCCTTTCCATTATCCTTATTACTTGTACAAGCCGTATCTGCATTATCCTTACAGCTATTCCCACGTAATAGTTGGGTAAATAACAAAAAAAAAAAAACTTATTTTTTGTTACATTTAATGCATTCATCATAAATATATTGTTTACATATTATTTTATAAATATTTTAATGATTTTTTAATTAAAATAAACAATAAAATATTAATAATTAGAATTAAAACAGAATTGTAATTAATTTAACAAATTTTGTCGTTTTCTTTGTCTCATTCTGTAGTGAAAAAGCGGCATAAAAGGAATATCCTCGGCCACATTTAAATCATTTAAATCTCTTCTTCATCGTGTGATTTCCTCGTTGTGTTGATAGTAAAGACCTGGAAATCTGTCCACGTATGGGAAAAATATCCTCTGGATTACAAGTTGTCCATTTGGAAGCAAAAATTCTCTGCCCACCACTTGATTTACTTTGTCATTGTTTTCCAACACTTCGTCACTTTTGCAAAAACCGATAATGATTAATATAACAAATATAAGATACGACTTTTTGTGCATTTTTTGTTTGTTTGTTTTTTAAGCTTATATTCCGCTTGTCTATTAAAACTTACAAAATTTAAACTAGATGATTCATTTTTAGTTTTTAAGTTGGAAAAAATGTATCAGTTCTCGGAATAATTTAGAGTTCACTCTTATTTATAGGTAATTTTTACTACGTACTGCGAATTCGTTAATTTTTTGTGTCAATTTTTAGGTGTTTATTTGTTGGTGTAGGTGTTTGGCGCTTGTGGTATTATTAATAATTATTTTAATTTAGTTTAGATGCAAAGGTCGTTTAAATTATATATTTTTTACTTCATTCCTTGCATTTTAAGGGAAATGATTTTAAAACTAAATTTACTTTTAAAATTTTGATAATAAATTGTTAAAGTCGATAAAATATTTTTTTCTATACTTAGTTTAAATATAATTAAGTAATAATTACAATTAATTTAATTGCTAGTTGCAAAGGATTATCTAAATATATATTTTTTTAAATATATTATCATTGACTAATAATTAAAATTGTGCGTTTTTTTAATAACATAAAAAGTA
This sequence comes from Holobus sp. GC000080, assembly GCA_030556065.1. Lineage (NCBI taxonomy): Eukaryota > Metazoa > Arthropoda > Insecta > Coleoptera > Staphylinidae > Holobus > Holobus sp. GC000080. Next base: position 16,915 of record JASKGO010000746.1, read on the forward strand.
TTTTTGATAGATATATCGAGTCCATTTAAAATAATAAAGTTATATCGTTTTACAAAATTTATTTTTTCTGATTTCTTTTCGAGCACCCTATGATGCAAAGAGTGTTATAGTAAATAACTGCAACTTATGCACTTATTCCTTGGTATTTCGCAAAAAGAATCATTTAATTATCATTTAAAATAATAAAGTTCATCAGATTTTTTTAACGAGACTCGAATTTTATCAAAAATAACCGGAAGTGGACGATATTTCACAAAGTAACTACGATAGAAAAATATTTTTAAATAAAATCGACTTTATTTTTAATAAGATATCAAAATATGAATTTAAAATTGGAGCGTTTCATTAAAAAAAATTGAAGTAAGTAGCAACGTCCGGTATAACTAGAAATAACATAAAGTCGAAAATATTTTCCGAGAATGAAGCATTTGCTTAAATTAAGAATGGAAAAGAAAAAAATAAGTTCGCTTTTATAGTTCTCCATATATCAATGCCCTTCCGCTCTCGTGAAACTCCCATTATAGGATCGCAATTAATTAAAGCAAAAATTGAATGGATAACTAATAACTTGATTATTGCATTGCGAAATTGAATTAATTAAATAATAAAATAAAAATTCTTAGAAATTGTGGTTAATATTGCAAATTTAAAAATTCTAAATACTTATATGAAATAACTAAAAAAAATAATAATTTTCTCCCAAAAAACATAGATATGGATTTTAAAATGCAATATTTCATGATAAAAAAATAATTTACTCATTAGTTGCTTTATAAAAAAAAATAATTTACTCATTTGTTGTTTTACTTTGTAAACTTCTAGAAGCAATAATGTTGCAAGTAACTAAAAATAGAAGCAAAAAGTAAACGAAAACATTTTACGCATATCTATGAGACAAAAGCTGTTAATTAAAGACTGCTGACTACAATTTTTAAGCACTTGTATTATTTTTCAATTAGTACCTTTTGAAATAGTGATGAGCGTCAATGAACAATTAGTAGATTTTAATTACCACAGCCACTAGAAGCTTTTACGCATTTTAAAATCTATATAAAAAGCAGAGTGTTACTTTGAACAACCACTCACAAGTAATAAGCAAAGCTTACTATTACAAGAAATAATAATTTCTACAAATCGCCCAATAAAAATCTGAACATCTAAAAACAAGAAAAATGGTAAGAAAATAATGTTAGAAATATTCTAAACGATTCTACTAAAACTAATGTTAAAATTTCTTTTTTTCAGAATACATTTTCTTGGATTTTGGTGTGCTGCACTTTTGTAATCTTGGAAACAGCTAGTTCTCCTGTTAGAAAACAAGAGGAATCGCTGCTGCCAATTCAGGAAAGGATCACCAGATCGTTAAAAGCTTGGAAAAGATCAGCAGACTTTAAAGCAGGCCTGCAAACTGCTGAAAACAACATTGTATTTAGACCTTTATTCAGAAGGAAACCAAACCGCAGAATTGCCCGATCCACACCGCAGGAATTATCGCAAAATTTGTTGGACCAAATGGAAATGTTTGATAATTCCCCCAGGATCGTCAAACGGGATGTTGAAATGGATTATTCCGATATGGATTTAGCTGCCAGCACTATAGTATTTCGACCGTTGTTCCGCAACAAGCACAAGAACAACAATTTAGAGGGCAAAACTATTCAATAAGTTTCAAACTTTTAAACTTTTTTAATGCGCTTAGTTCTTTATGTTGGTACACTGGGTTTTCCGGTTTGCTTGGTTCTCCTTGACCTTAAAATGACATAACCTAAGTATTCAAATTCAATTTGTGATTAATTCAGAAGAGAAATTTCGTTAAATAATTGTGATTGTTTACCGTTATAAGTAGATTATAAGACTGCATTGCTTAAAAAGCAAGAAAAAACATGTAAGTTATCTTTAGACAACTTATAAAATCCAAATTTTACCCATTAGAGTTTAGTATTAAATAAAACTATTTATTCTTTTTGAAAAAATATGCAAATCATTATTAAAACATAACTTGCAGTTAACAAAAATGTTCTACTTAAAGAACATTTCGAAGCTAGCAACTGCCTGCACAAATTCGCCATGTTTATTGCGGCAACTTGCAACTTCTTCAAAGCCGAAAACAGGAATTGTCCTGTTAAACATGGGAGGACCTCAAAATACGAGTCAAGTGCACGACTATTTACTACGCATCATGACTGACCGCGACATGATCCAGTTTCCCCTGATGCAAAACCATCTGGGCCCCTGGATAGCCAAAAGGAGAACGCCGGAAGTGCAGAAAAAGTACGAGGAAATAGGCGGCGGCTCGCCAATCTACAAATGGACGACTAGACAAGGCCAACTTTTATGCCAACAATTAGACGAACAGTGTCCGGAATCGGCCCCGCACAAGCATTACGTGGCATTCCGGTACGTGGACCCCTTTACGGAAGACGCGATGAAACAATTGGAAGCGGACGGCGTCGAACGCGCCGTGATTTTCTCGCAGTATCCGCAGTTCAGTTGCGCCACTTCCGGTTCTAGTTTTAATGCCATTTACAAGTACTACAAGAACCACCAGTTGCCCAAGAACCTGAAACTAAGCATCATCGACCGGTGGGCCACGCATCCGCTTCTGGTGAAAACTTTTGCTGATTTGATACGCAAAGAACTGTCGAAAATTCAATGCGGAAAACCGGAAGATGCAATCATTCTATTTTCAGCGCATTCGTTGCCTTTGAAAGCGGTCAATAGAGGGGACTCGTATCCTGCTGAAGTTGGTGCCACAGTGCAAATGGTAATGCAAGAATTGAATTATTGCAATCCCTACCAATTGGTTTGGCAGTCCAAAGTGGGCCCTCTACCTTGGTTGGGGCCTTTTACGGACGATGCTCTGCGCGATTATGTGAAACAAGGCAAAAAGACTTTCGTAATGGTACCAATTGCATTCGTTAATGAGCACATTGAGACACTGCATGAAATGGACATCGAGTATTGCAAAGAACTAGGTGAAGAACTGGGAGTAAAGGAAATCCGTCGAGTGCCCACACCGAATGATCATCCTTTGTTTATAGACGCTCTGACCGATCTAGTGAAGAACCATTTGCAAGGAAAGAACGCAGTTTCTTTGAAATTTTTAAATAGATGTCCACACTGTGTTAATGCAAATTGTTTGCATAGCAAGCAATGGTACTCACAAGTGTGTCAGATGTAAGTGCATTTCTAATTCATAACAATTATTATAACATAATATATGGTACTTGGTTTTCACATTGAATAAATAATTTATCACTCAGGGCCTCCTCTATTAATGTAGTCAATTTCTTCTTGGGTCAAAGGCTTTCTTTGGAACCTTTGGGGTATTTGAAAATCATAGATGGGTTCAGAACTTGATCCCTGTGTCCTGCGGCTGGCAGAAGTTGAACCAGCAGCTGTTGTTTTGTTGTCTCTGGCAGCTCCATAGCGGAATTTAATTAAAGGGTATCGTAGTTTTGCAGTTAGGGCAATAGAACGTGACTGGATATTGGCAAACATAGTTAAAAGATCTTTCTTGGTAAAATTTATAACCTAAAATTGAAACATTTATTTGTTTTTTAAAGCAGTTAATGAAATAATACAATTTTCTTTAAGCAGGTAAACTTACGAATAATTTTTTTGTTATAGAACACACTTGATTGGGGTCACTTAAGCAAGCTTAAATTAGTTTTAATTAGCCGAAACTATTGATTCATTTCCAAATATTTTTATGTAACGAGTTCGCTTGGTTGCCTGACTTTTCTTTGGGGGGATTTTGGGGATCACTTTTTAAAATTTTCATTTTTTGTTTGTTTCTTTTTTGCTTTAAAATCGTTTAAAATGTTCTTTATGTATTAATAAATTACCCTATTGTTTATATTTTATGCAGTATTTTGAATTAAATACTTATACAAATATATTTTTTTTGCAATTAATTTAAAAAAGCTTTCTTAAATTGAAGAACAAAGGAAAACCGTTTTTTTTTTCGTATTTTTACTGCATTTTTATGCCATTGTTTGTATTTAAAACGAACAAATGATAAAAGTCGGTTAATTAACAGCTCCCTCTCTACAAATACGCACTTCTCATTATGTTGAGGAAACAAATAGAACATCCGAAAAGTAAATAGCAAAAATCTAACACCTCTTCTATATATAAAAAGATTACGCCTCGGACGTTCCAAAAATAATTACTACCAAACAATAGTAGCAACATGAAGATAATATTATTTATTTCAGTCGCAGTAATTGTGTTTAATTTGGTCGAAGTGCGTTCGCAAAAGAATGATGTGAGGAGAAAAGTGGCACCAACCGATGCTCCTTTCAAGCAACGCTATCAAGGATTGCAAAGGCAACAGTCAAGAAATCCTTTTTTCAGGGCATTGCTGAAGTATTACATTAGAAACGATGCCCAAGGAGGACGAGGAAAAAGAGATACTGATAATTACTTTTACAATAGCCAAAGACGGCAAATTGTAAGTAGAAGAAGGACCAATCTTTCCCAGAGGAAAAAGTTTAGACCCATCGCAATTTTATCTTAAGCAAATAGTTTAATCGATTGTTTTTACTTTTGTACTAAAACTTTGTTAAATTATATACATTTTTATTTATGGAAACGAAGAGTAATAATAAATATTTATAAATAAGGAAATTAAAAAAAAATAATTTTATTTGAAGTAATCTTATTTTTTAATTTTAAGAGTAATCCTGCAAAAAGGCTGGAAATACTAACTAATTTCTTCAAGAATCAACAGAGTACTTTATTTAACTTTATTATTTTGTTGTTTAATCGAATCTTCAAATTCTGGATCTTCGTGTGCAGGAATCTTATTGTGAGGTGGTCTTGTAATAAATTAAATAAATATAAATGAACAGAGAGAAAGAATGAGATATTGATAATTAATTTTACATTAGCCAATGAAGGCAGAATTTTTAAGTTCAATCTTCCCCGGAGGAAAATTTAGACCCATCGCAATTTTATCTTAATCAATGCAATTAATTTAATTGATTACTGGATGATTGTAGTAAAAATTAGTTAAACTAGATACATTTGAATTTGTGGAAACGAAGAGTAATAATAAATATTTACAAATCAGTCAATTTTAAATTAGTATTTTTTTTTCAATTATTGTTATTCTCTAATTTTAAGAGTAATCTTGCAAAAAGTTAGAAAATACTAATTCCTCCAAGATCCAACAGAGTTCGAAAAAAATTTTTTGGAGGTTTTAAATAACTTTCAAACTTTTTGCAGGGTGGTCAGGGAAAGAATAATTAAAAATGTTTGGGCTTTTATTAAAAATGCTTCCAAAGCTTAATTTACCAAACGTTGCAATAATGCAAAAAAATTTTAGTCATCCTTTTATTTTGAAAATCTGCTTGTGGAAATGAGACACACAAAAATCCCTACTGTTTTTTTTAAATTAAATTAATAATTTAAACTTTAAATCATTTTTTTAAATATCTCCATTTGGCAATTTATTTTCAAAATTCAAAAGTAAAATAAAGTTATAAATACAAGGATTTAAATACTTTTGTTTAATAAACTTTAAAAAACAAAGTGGTAAATTATTTAAACCAGAAAATTCAGTTTATTAGTAGTATAATTAGAGCGCTTCATCAAATTGAAATTATAATTCATTTTTAGGATTTCAGGGGTATTTACTGTAATATTTAATATCCGGATTTGCATTGAGAAAATCCTGAAAACTCTGAGGGTACTATCTTCTGAAAATTTTTTAGATCAAATTTTACTAAGAAATCGAAACATTAAATAAAAATTGGGGTGATATTAAAAAAAGTTGATATCTACTTCCGATATAATCGGAAGTGCTACGAATGTTTAATAAATTAAATATGTAGACTATTTCCTAAAACTGTATCAAGTGAAGTTTCGAAACTTTGAAATGTTTAATTTCCCTAACTATTTATTAGACGACTCAAGTAGGGGGTTCCTTATTTAAGGAAACTAAGGATAATAATAAATATTTATAAGTAAATAAGTCGTTTTCCTTATTTATTTTTTAATAACAGTGGTCATACAAAAAAAAAAAAATAAATCGCTGCTGATTAAAACTATTTATGATTTTCTTTGAAGGAGAAACATCGTTAAAATAGTCTTTATTTTTTATGGTTTTCATAATATCAAAAAAAAAAACTACATCTTCGCCTTGACTGATTTTCCTTTAGGAATCTTTTTCTTTTCCTTAGATTTAAAGTTTCAATGAAATTGGATGGGACCGAACTTGCAAAAAGTAATTAGACTAAAATTGAGGAAAAAGAAATTACTTTTTAAACAAAGTTCGCAAGTTAATCTAATAAGGTACATATTTTTCTATTTTTTTTTACAAAAAAAAAAAAAATAATTATATCATTAGGTGTTTATAAAAACTAAAGAATAATAAATATTTAAATATTTTTAAATAAATAAAACACTGTTATTAAAGCATTAAATTACGTAAAAGCGGGAAATTCAGCTTCTTCGTAATATTTGGGGTACTTCCTCAAAGGACGAGAACTTTCTTGTCTTCTACGAACTCGTTCGTTGAAATTATCCTCATTTCTTTGCGACTTTGCAAACGATTGGAAATCAGGTTCTTCGTTTGGAGTATCCTTCACGAAAGCCTTCACCAGAATCGAATTTGTGGGCACTTTGTGGCTCTTCACAGGGGTCAAAATGTACAAATTTTCCAAGGAGTCATCCGCCTGGGGAAACGCTTTCGAAAATGCACTTGGAACTAAACAAATGCACCAAGAAAATATCTGCAAGGACATAATTAAACAATAATTATTGAAATTAATTAATTATTTCTTAATTAATTGATAATTTCTTAATTGATTTTTAATTTCAAAATGGGCTTAAACTTACCCAAATTTTATTCATTATAATAATTAAAATAAAGATTTGCGAATATTTAACTTTGCTCTCGTTTTGAAGTATCAAGATCAAGTACGGATGCGGAGGTCACTTCAGCAGCATTTATACAGTGCGAAAATGTGCACTGAAAGTAGTAGGCGGATATTTCCATTGCGTGTTAGAAATCGGCGAATTATGCGAGCGCGACCTTTTCTTTCTGCAACCAATTTGCATGGAACCCACAATTGCCAGTGCTAAAATCCAATTGTTGGTCATTTAGTGCGCGAAAGTTTATATCAATGGACTAAACAAATTTGGTAGTATTGTCATTCATTTGAGTGTACTTAGAGTAGTAGTAGTAAATTAAATGTTTATAAACATTATTTTTTTACATAATAATTATTATTTATCTGCAAAAGTGGAAATTTTTTAAAGTTTCGCTAACCCTTTTTACACACTTTTTGGGGGTGTAAGTAGCTTCAACAATTATAATGAATTTAAAAAAAAAGTTCAGATTTTTATATATTTCTGTTAGACACTTCTCATTAATTAATTGTCGGGTTGAAAAGCAAAAGGATTCAAATGACGAATTAAAATTGCACAAATTTTAAAGATTTCTTGATTAATAAGGGTGATATTGATTTGATACAAAACATTACTCTTTAAATAACAATTTTAGCATTTTTTTAAATTAAATGCATATTAAATTTGTCACTTGAAATATGACTTGAATCCTTGAACCCCTTTGCTTCTCAGCTCGTCAATTATTATTAATAAGAATGATTTTAAAAAAGTATTAAAATAATAAAAAAAACTAATACAAATTGTAAGCATATAATTAAATAAAATTAAAAATTCGGTTAAAACTATTGAAAATTTAGATAGTAATCTAAAATTGAATGAAGTTATTACATTTACAAACTTTGACTTTTCAAATAATGTTGTTTTAATTGGTTTTTACAGGTTAAATTTATTTGCCAGTTATAAAAAAATTGACTGTCGCTTCCCTAAGTACTTTGAACAAATTGAAAAATGTCTATTTTTTTAAATAATAGATCTAAATCAATTGGACATATTATAAAAGTATTAGAAATGATATATTAGAAAAAGTTGTTTCAAATCGATTTTTAAAAAGAGTATAATTAATTAGCAATTTAAAATTTCTTACTTAATTTTAGGGCTAAAAATTAAAAATCGTTTATCTGTTTCTTTTTTAATATAAAAAAATTGCTTGATATAGACAAATAAAATAACTCATTTATCAGTATTAAAATTATGTTATTATTTAAATGATTATTATTTGTAATTACTGTTAAAGTTAAATAAAAAAAGTGTTTTATTTTAACAATTAAAAAAGGCTCTGATTATATTTTTGTTTTGAATATTAATTCTTTATTTATTTTGATTAGTTTTTTTGGTGTATTACAAAATTAAAGCAATAGCGATTTCCACGAAACTAAAAAGTCAACAATCAAGTAAATTATGGAAATTGTTGCAAGTTAACTAAATCTTTTTAAAATTATCTATATTGCAAACAAAAATTAATTTTTATCTAGGTTAAATTATCTTTTTTAAATCGATTATCCGAGAAAACGAAAATTTCTATTTTTCTGGCAATAATTCGGAAACTAGGAAACAAATAAAATTTTTGTGTAGAAAAATATAAGATAAGGACATTGGTTAAAATTGAGCATACTCTTATTATTTATTAATTAATCAAATACCTACCTTTAAAAATGTTAAAAAATGGATTCTAATAAGCAGTTATAATAATAATCATCCCATACATCCATTTTAGAAAGAAACATCAAAAAAATATTTTGTAATTATAAAATTTGAAATGTTTATTAAAAATATATTAACAGACAGACTCGTATCTACTCGTATATTAGAAGAAAATCCCTTTTAGCAAAAAAATTAAACAAAAAAATTCAAGTAAAGGCGGGAAACTTCGCATCATGGTACCAATGGTCTTCATCCTTGGTTGTTAACCGTTTGTCTGCATTTCTTCTAACAACATTCTGATTATTCGGGCCACATGGTAATTGAATAGGCACATAAACTCTTTTTCGTTTAGCTAACTGTTTCCTGTAGGCAAATAACGGTCTAAAGACAATCATATCAGCCGTCTCCATGTCTTCATCTGACGGCTTTTCCGCATTTTCTGCAAGATCTTCCTTGCTCACACTTCTTTTTAGACTTGCATTCAACAATTCGCCGCTTTTAGCCGATAATAACCCAGAAGAATTTTCATCTGAAACATCTTTGATGTCTTTGGTTACTTTGCTTTCATGTGGATAACAATAAACTGCATTAGCAGCAAGCAAAACTATACAAATCTACAAATAAAACTTTTGTTAAATAAATTTAAGAAAATAAATAAATAAAAATAAAAGAAAACTTACAAATATTGCTTTCATCTTGGTGAAATTAAACTGGCCCTAAAACTTCAAAGCAGTACTTTTATATGGCAAAAATGTGCGAAGTGTAATGCACTTTTAATTACTCTGTTGTGCAGAAATTGTTTAAAATGTTACTAATGTCGTTTGCATCGTCAATTAGCAGAATTATAATTAAGAGCCAAGAGGGTTTTAGGTTTAGCGCAGTCAAAATATTGTTTTGATGCGTCCGGCAAAAGTTTATCGCGTCGATGAACTTTCGGATGCGGGAAATTCCAATTTCGCGATTGTTTTTGCGCACTTAGTAAAAAAAAAAAAAAAAACAAATAGTGTTGTCAATTGTAGCGAAATTTCTTTCGGTAAAGTGACACCTGAGTAATGAGTGTGACACAATGACACAAATGTGAAATTGTTTAGTGGATTTGGGTAAATGTATTTTTAGTTTAGCAAGCGGCAAGCGTTTGCAAGAAGAAAAAAATGGAAGGTTTGGAAGTGCTGCAAGTTCAACAAAATTCACAGGAAGACCTAGTTAATAATAGCACATCTAAAGAAGTCCAAGAAAAGAGGTCTTCGTTGAGCGATAGTGCAAGAGATGTGCAAAATTTGCATCAAAAACGCAGATCCTTCCATTCGGACCCCGCTAATCGCTCCAAGAGGAAATCAATCAGTATTACAAAGGATTTTAAAAATATAAAGTCTTGTTTAGGACTTTTGAATGATACAGGTTTCGATTTTAATTTTTCTGAAAATTACACTGGTAAACAATGTTTTTGGCACATGAACATGAAAAATAAAGCACTAAAATTTTTTCAGTTTATAAATAAAATTTAAAAATCGGTTTAAAATATAGAAAATTAAGATTTTCTTTTATTGAATCTAATGAATTATAGTTACTTAAATTTACAAAGTTGGGCTTTTGAAATAACTAAGTCAATGGTTAACAATAACATAGTTTTCATATAGGGAAATTTTATTTTTTCAGTTATAAAATGCAATAAAAAGAAGATTAAACTCAGTTTTCCGAAGTAATTTGAACAAATTGAAAATTATCCACTTATTTTATAAAAAAAAAAAAATTAACAATTAATTCAAACAATTTGAAATATTAAAAAAAGTAATAGCACTGTTAAACAATATTTTTATCACATGAAATCATGAAAATCATTTGAAATGATTATTTTGTTTATTGACCCACCATCATTAAAAGAAAATTATAGTTTTGTTTCAGTCACGTCCAGTTTCACAGTTTTATAGATAGAGATTCAGTTAAACAGATCAAAATGTTCAGAATTTTATGCCTAACTAATACCCGTTTACAAAAATGGGATATGTCTCCAAGTTTTCGAATTATCCCGAAAAATTCGACGATTTGTTTTTATTCTAAGAAAATTATTTGGCATAGACTAAACTTTGATAATTAATTCCAAGAAAATTATTTGAGATAGAAAAAAAGCAATAATTATTCCTAATAGATATTTTCAAATACTATCTAAATAATTTATCAAATTTTTCATAGCTTGCTTGATTTTTGAGAAAAGAATGTTTTTTTGTTAAATGGTTACCATAGTTTGATATCACCAGGGGGATACCTGATTAGCCAATTTTCTTCTTTGGTATATTATTACTTGATGGTCTCTGTATAATCAAAAGTTTTCATGTGACAAAAAAAGATTTTATTTTGCTAACTAGTGCTATAAAATAATTTTTTATTTAACGATTTTTTTTTTCAGAGAAAAATGACGCTGAAGTTGAAGTTACAAATGCAGATTGTCTACAAAATGAAAGCAATACACATTTAGAAGCGGAGAATAATAATATTGATGTTAATTCCGAAGAAAATAAAATAATATCAGTTGAAGAAACTGTAGATTCACCAAAAAATGAAAATCCTCCAAATAGTTTTCCTGCAAAATTAACCGTTTGGACATATTTAACATATTTAAAACTACTGCAGCCATCATTTGAAAACTTCCCGAAGCTGTTTGTAAACTATTCATTAGTAGTTTTTGGGGTAATTACTTTATAATCATTTAAAATGATTAATTTTCATAATTTTCCATTTGTTTCAGTTTTTGTGTATTTTATTAAGCTGGTCCTTCACAATTTTAACAAACAGATACTTTTGGAATTTGGTGGGAGTTACCGGACACGTTTCGTTTTCTGTTTTCCTGTATTTGGTCCTAGCTTGTTCAACTCTAATTATTGCTTTAATGATTAACATCCACGACGCATTAGAAGACACCGAAAGGCAAAGACAGAATTCCGAACAGTGGCAATTGTCGCTAGTGGGTTAAATTTTTACAAATATTTACTAAAAATGTCGCGGAGAGTTAGGTGGTGGAAGTCAAAGTTCGATACATAAATTACCTTGAATAATTATTTATTTATCCGATGTCATTGCCATTAAAAGATGAACATTTGCCCAGATTTGTTTTTTCGCGTTTTTAATTGTTTATTTGCGTGATATATTAGTGAGAATGCAGTTAATATGAAAGCAATGAGTGAATTGCAATGAATAATCAGTATTTATCATGAGTTGTTGAACTTTAGATAAAGTTTTTGTTCGCTTTGTGTACTTACAACAGTTTTAAAAGCAATAGATCAAAAACAAATTCAAATAGAACGCGCATTTTGTTGTCAAAGTCAAATTAGGTCAATTGTTCATAAACTGGAGCTGTCAGTGTCAGCAGTGTCAGTAATCAGCTGATGACAATGTGCTTCTAGTTAGCGCAGTAGAAAACAATCCATAATTAAGCAATTAAACGTTAACAGCAATTAAGGTTTTGCAGGTGAGTTGATTCATTAATTGATGCATCATTCTTTAAAGTGTTAGATCGTGTAACTGCTTAATAAATTCGTAATTTTAACTTTGAAAACTTAACCTCAATAATTTCCCCTCGAATAATTTCAAAGCTCTCTTGTTTATTTACTTAATTTTTCCCTGATAACATTAATGCGATTAAAATATGTAACAATTAGCAGCTTTATTGAGTTAGTTTGCTAACATATAATTAAATTAATTAATTTCGCAATGTTTTGGTATTACGCAACACCTTTTTTAAGCAGTGCAGTGGTGGTGGAAGTCAAGGTAACAATTAGTTTTCTACACTACGTTGTTGTTTCTAGAAGTTCCCAAATTGTTTGTTTGTTATTTGCTACTATGGCATTTCGTTTTTTGTAGTAAAACAAGAGTATTTCCGGGTGTAATGATGAAGTAACGTCGCCGC
>JASKGO010000747.1:0-14700 GCA_030556065.1 Holobus sp. GC000080
AAGTAGGGTGTCCATTTAAAAAAACCAAGTTATAACACTTTTTCGATCTCAAAGTTGACCTCCTTTTTGTGAAGACCCTGTATAAAAAAATTAAGCATTAATTAAAAAAACACGGGCACTCATCTTGAAAGAGCATACAAAAAAATTACAAATTTATCATCTAAAATGAGAAAGTTATGATTTTTTACTCATGACACCAATTTTGGCAAAAATAACCGGAAATGAGTTATAGCCGGAAAAGTTGGAATGATATATAAAAACTTTTTTTACAAAATCTACTTTATTTTCCCCAAGGAATCAAAATATGACATAAAAATTGGGGTGTTCAATTTAAAATAACGAAGTTGATGTCTACTTCCGGTATAACCGGAAGTTGTACGAGTGCGCAAATACAATAATAATGTAGATCATTTCCCATAAGTGGATTAAGTGAAGTTACAGAACTCTGCAATTTCCTGTTTCCATAATAATTTAATAGGCCACTCAACTTGGAATACCCTGTATTACTTACCAATAAAACGATTAAATAGAAAAAAATGTATTCCCCAAATGCTAACAATAATGTCTATCTACTGCTATAAATTATGCGGAGTAACAATATAAATGATTTTGTGAAAAAAAAAAAACTTTTACTCACAATTTTTATGAGAATTGGTGCCTCGAAAAAAAAAATCATAACGGTCGATTAGGATAGTAATTAAGTAATTCTTTTCTGTAATTTTAATAATAAGTTTTTATTGCACAAATTTTTATGAGAAATTCTCAAAAAATGAAATACACAATTAAAATAAATTTACTCTTATTTTAAAATGAATTAAATTTTTAATAACTTAATTATTATTTACGACAAATTAATCAGTCTTTTTATACCTAAATAAGAAAATAATTATGGTTATAATGAAAAAAAAATGTTTTTCATTTTTTAGGCACCCTTTACAGTAAATGGAAAAAATGTTTTGTCAAATCAACTTTGTCACGATTATTTTGTTATTATTATTATTCATTAAAAAAAAAACTTTTGTTCCAATCACGTCCAGTTTTTTTGTAACAGCTATAGGACCACTTTCTCAATCAATCCCTATGAGGGTAACTTCTACAGTTTTAAAGACAGAGATTCAATTAAATCGACCAAAATGCGCAGAATTTTACGCTCAACTTATACCCGTTCAAATTTTCTGCAGCTTGGTTGATTTTGTAGAAAAACATAAGCTTTTGTCTTTTGTTTTAATGGTACCCTTACTATGGGATCACAATTCACCACAATTCCTGATGATATGCCAATTTTTTCATAGATATATTATTGCTTGATGGCGTCTCTATATTCAAAATTTGATATCGTTTGCATCTATCTCTATATCCAAGTTCAAAGTATTACTTTCTAAAATATTTTCTATTATTATTATTTTGTAAATAAATGTATTCTTTTTTTAATCAGGAAATATTAATTTTGTGGTCTTTATTAAATCAAATTTCATTGTAACAACTCTAACAAAAACAGAAAGAAGAAAATTAGAAAACTATGTACCTATCCTAATGCCGTTATATTCATTTAATTAACCGCTTTACCAATTTTTCTCATGAAGTTTAAATTTTCAAAAATTGCTGGATAGCTATAATTGGTTCTTTTAAGTGCGCATGCTTGCAATGGAATCTTGTTTTTTTCCTCTAGTATGCCACCAATTACCACACGCAAACGCAAACAAACACACAAGCACATCTTTAATTTTGTTGCTGTCCTCGGTCCTCCTCATGCAATAAAGCAAATAATACACACAACAAAACTGTGCTATGAAACTCTATGGTTGTGTTGCTTGCTTATCCAGAAATGTTCAAGGCCAAAAGAGAGTGCAGTCGTGTAGTCAAAGGAAGTGATAACATTTTCTGCTTGCTGACAAACAAAATTCAAAGTTTCAGAGAAATTCATGTTTATGTTCAGTCTACAAATAAAATTCATTCACGAATTTGTTCTCTTCTAATTAAGGATCGGTTATTATCTAAATATAATCTGCATCATAGATTACATTGAATGTATCAAACGGTTTATAAGTATCAGATTTATTGAGGGCTTTAACAGTGACTTATCAACATGTCTTGTGGTAAGTAATTAGTGGCATTTTATTTATTTTTTAATGTTTTTCAAAACTTTTTAAATATTTTAGCAAAAATTAAAACTGATGACATTGCTCTTTGTATTCGTGAATACCACAAAAATGGTTTAATAAGCAATGGTACTGCAATTAAAAAGAATGCTGGAAAGCTGCACAAAACCAATGAAAATATAAGGCACATTATTTTCATCTACTTACTTTCAGCATGTTGCAAAAAGAAATTTTTGTTAAAACTAAATGAAACCAACAGACCAGATTTATTGGTTTTCAATACTGAAAAACTTCAATTAATTCTACAAGGAGAAGGTACTTTGTTTAAAATTTTGCATCAAATAAAGTAACCAATTTGAATTTTCAGATGATCTCCCTAGAGATCCAATTAACAAGGTGGTTGTGCACCAAGATCTTGGTTTTCGTCCTAAAGAGCCAGCGCAAAACAAAACAACTTGCAAATTATGCAAAAAAACGTTTGGAAGTGCAGCAGCCCTAAGGCAGCATTCAAAAGATAAAGATCACACTCTTTTGATTGCCAAGTCGAATAACAAAACTTGGGAACTGGAGAAGTTCAATAAAAACAAGCATTTAATTGTAGAAGTTGACTGTGGCAGAGGCAATGCCTCTGAAACGGTTTCCAGTTTTTATCAGGACTTTCAATTTCTAATCACATTAAGCAATAATTATAAGAATGCAATCAAAATTATTGATATGATTTCTGCTGATGCTTCTGTGAAATCTTTGGTTGTTATTCCAACAAAAACATTTGCACTTGATTCTGGCCAAAAGCGGAGCATCCCTATCACAGTAAAACTGCCTCAAATGCGGCCTTATCGCTATCCACTTTTGGTAAATTTCGTAGCCAATGGGACAGAAGAATTTGTTGAAAAATACTTGGTAAGTTTTCTTTTAATATATGAATAACTAGTTGTGATTAATTGATAAATAATCTATATCAGGTATTCCAAGTTTTACCGAAAGAATTTTTGGAACTGAAACCGAAAGCGCCTTATGTGGAACCCAAAAAAGTGATCAAAGATTTAAACAAGATTATAGTTCCTGGTAAACGCAAAGTTGTTTTCAACCAATTTGAGAGTAAATTTAGATTGACACCATACCCTCTTACTAAGGATTATGAGCACTTGTTCAATTCAGGAATGCGTCCCGTTAACCCAACTCCTAGTTGCCAAGCCTTACTGAAAAAATTGAAGTAAGTTAAAGTTATTGCTCTTACTAAATTTACTGAGGCATTATTTTGAACTTGAAGATTTTTGAACTTGGAAAATCCTGAAGGTTGTCTGAATGTTGAAAATTATGCTGCTTATTTTGATGTTCTCCTGTTTTTGGAAGAACATCAAATGCAGCAAGACATCAGAAATTATGATACTACAAGCGAATTAAGGCTGGCTGCGGGCGGAAAACTGTTTAAATTGGATGTACCGGAATTGTCAGAAAATAGACCATCTTTGACTTATGGTGATGCGGTTTACATCAGCGAAACTGGTTCTTCAACGAAATATGAGGGGTTTGTTCATACCAAAGGAGTTGATTATGTTGAATTGGGACTGTCTGACAGGTTTTATTTTTTCTTATATTCATTTCATTCTTTGTTCTAATTTTACTGTGAATTTTAGTTTCAAGCCTATTTTTCTTCCTGGCAAGAAATTTGAAATTGAATTTGGATTCAACAGATATACTTTAAAAGTGGAACATCAAGCCATCGAATTAGTTGCCAAACGTCTGAGTCAGAAAGCGTTGATGTCCCCCGATTGCCCGTCGGTGGAAAAAATTGTTGAAATTCAAAGGTATTTAAAATTTGTATAACTTTAGAACTTCATAAAAAGTTTCATGTTTTGCAGTGTTAAGTGGTTTAACCCAAAGTTAAACATGGAACAGAAGAATGCTGTAATAAACATTTTAGCAGAGAAGACCACTAAATGTCCTTACATAATATTCGGGCCTCCCGGAACTGGGAAAACCACAACTATGGCTGAAGCTATTCTACAGGTTTGTAAAAAAAATCTACAGGGTGACACAAGCTGTACTACCCACCCCTGCCATTTCTTTATTTACCAACCAATTTATACCAAATGTGGTATACGTACATAAGACAACATTTCCTATTACACTGAATAGTTTTCATTTTTGCACCACTTCCGGTTTCCCCTGAAACGACCCCAACTTTTGATTTTTAAATGACAAAACTACATTTTTTCACTTTTTTAGATTCTAAGGGCAATTTTTAGCTTTATTTGTGATTTTGTCCAAATTTTTTTGTTACTGACTCTCGAAATATTAAACTTATGGGAGGTTTACCACTTTGTAACATAATTTTAGTTCATTCTGAGTAATTTAAGCAATTTCTTTGCTACCTAGATTGATTTTTAAAAATTGATTTTTTTGCAACAAAAAATTAAATTGAAAAAAAAAATTTAAGCTCGGAATTACCCCTAGAATCCAAAAAAGTGAAAGTTCCCCGTTTCCGGCGAAATAATGAAAAGTGAAGTGATGAAAAATTGACACCCATTCCAGTCCAATTGGAAATGTTGCCTTATGAACGTATACTAAATTTGGTAAAACATGTGTCACCCTGTATAATAATTATTCAAAATCCAAAATTTCCAGGTACATAAAGCTCATCCGAAAAGAAAGATCTTGATTTGTGCCCCATCAAACGACGCGGTAAACGTTGTTCTTCGACGCCTGTTGAAACAAGGAGCATTTTCCAAAATGGACATTCTGCGTTTCATCTCATTGAGCTATAAAATGGATCCAAAAGATGAAGATATAATAAAGTACTGCAATTTCGCGGGTGGCCAATTTTACTATCCCAACTTGGCTCAAATGCAGAAATACAAGATTGTGGTTTCGACGCTTTGCAATTCAGCCAGATTGTACAATTTGGGCATTCCATCTAAGCATTTCGACTATTTGTTCATCGACGAGGCTGGTCATGCAACCGAAACTGAAACATTAATTCCCATAAGTGGCCTTATGGTGGAAGATGGCCGATTAACCGGCGATATAATTATGGTCGGAGATCCAAAACAGTTGGGACCAATAATCCATTCTAAAGTTGCCGCAAAGTTCGGTTACGGAATGTCCATGATCGAAAGATACATGAATTCCTTGGATCTATACAAGCGACGAGAAGGTTCATATGATAAGAAAGTGCTGACCAAATTGGTAAGGAACTACCGGTCCCATCCGGTGCTTATCGAGTTGCCCAAAGAAGAGTTTTATGACAATGAATTCGTAAGCGAAGCCCCCGATGATATTCCGCATTTGTTTATCGGACATGAAATCTTGCGTAACCGAAAATTCCCTATGATGTTCCATCATGTCGATGGCGTGGACCAAAGAGAATCGAACAATCCGAGTTTTTTTAATCTCGAAGAAATCAAAGTTGTTTCTGAATATTTGAAAAAACTCATCAATTGCCGAGTTAAAGGCAAAACTATCACGCAAAAAGATATCGCTATCATTTCTCCATACAGAAAACAAGTAATTAGTTTGCCTGTATTATTGAATCACAACTTATGAAATATTTTTGCTGTAGGTCTTGAAACTAACGGAGTTTTGCTCCTCTATTGGATTGCGCGACATGAAAATTGGATCAACCGAGAAACTCCAAGGGCAGGAAAGCCTCATTGTTATTGTTTCGACTGTCCGCAGCAAGCCGGAAAACGTGAAGCATGACATCAAATACCATTTAGGATTTTTGAAGAATCCAAAGGTACGTTTTTTAATACCATATCTGCACAGCCAGCTTACATAATAAGAATTTAAATGCAATGCTGCTTTTATTGTTTTTCTACGAGTATAAAAAAAAGTTTGACTTTAAATCATATTTTCAGAGGTTCAATGTGGTCATAACTAGAGCCAAGGCTCTTCTGATAATTGTCGGAAACGGCAATCTTTTAAAACACGACCCATTGTGGCGTAATTTTATCAAAAAGTGCAATGATAATAATTCCGTAATCGCTCCCGATAATGTAACCACTGTCGGACCATCTAATATACTTGATGAAAGCAGCGATGAAGAAGTGAACCTTGATGACATTGAACGGGGATTCGAGCTCATCAATATAAATGCTGACGGTAATATAAATTATACTTATTTCAGTTTCACAAATAATGTTTTATGTTTTTCAGAGAACCGTCTAGCAGATAATTTGTGAGCGTTTTCCATTAAAAAAAGTTACAATTTAAATATTAATTCTTACTTATTACATATTATCGTATTGTTTGAAATTGTTGCAATGCCACTGAAGTGAACTTATTAAAATTATTTACTGAGAAATTTTGGTTCTCTGTTGGACTATGAATTTTTATTTGTCTCATGTGAGTGTCCCGTCCATTCTGGTGATTACTTGTTACTGCTATCTGCACCATAAACATCCTTATTGGTTTGTCATGCATATCTTTTATAGGAACATGAACCCATCCTATAACAAAAATTACATTACCATTATTGATAAAAATAAAAAAACTACATTACCTGTGGGCTCATTAAGCATTACAACTTCAATTTCTTGCAGATCATTGAAATGTTTGCCTACTCTTACTGATATTCTTGATGGTGTATAACTTTCATCCAGCTTATAGTCTGTGAATATGTAAATATCACTCACTGTTGTTTTGCGTTGGAATTGAATGTTTACTAAATGTGGCAACTGTCCATCTGATTGCCAATATGTGTCCAGTCTCTCATCCCTTAGTTGATCCACTCCAAAACCTGTAAAAACATTGCTTTTAGTTGTCGTTAAATGAAATTATAAGGATTTTCTTTTGAAGAAATATTCACCAGGTTTGCAAGAGGACAAACTCCATATTGCTTGAGATCCTACTTCGCGCACAGCACCCGTTCGTTGGTTTTTTAAAGGATCTGAATTGCTGGTGGATTTTGCTGAATTATTGTTTTCAGTCATTATTTATTTTAAACACTTATTTCATACAAAAATTAAAATTCTGATGTAAACAAAAAACGAAATGTTTTTAAGGTTAGGGCTCACAACATATTGCGCAATATACTTGCGCATTCCTTACAACTATCAAGCTCAAACCTTTTAATTAAAACTTTATTAATTTATCAATAAAGAAAACTAATTATAACAAATTCAGAAAGAAATTCAGTATTTACACGTACAAAAGCCCTCTAAATGAGTGAACACATTTACAACTTAAAACTAATAGGAGTTAAATACAGAAATGAGAAATTTCCAAATCACTGTCCATTACTGGAGGATCTTTCAGGAAATCCATCTGTTTCAGTGACTAATGCTCTTTCTAATATTACGCGACCCTCTTTGTATCTTTGGTTTTCCTCAGTGGCATACTCATACATCCATCCCAGTTTGGAATCACAGAGTTTGCAGGACACATCTCGAACCTAAACTGCTGCTTTAGTTGGGGCTTTATTAATAACAAAATACTCACCATATGGCGTCCTGTTAACATCACTCTGTCTTGCACTTCACTATAAGTGAGGTTGACCACTTTGTTGAACAAGAAGGCCCTTCCTGTGGCTCCAGTAAAACGAGTGCTGATTAGTTCTTGACGATTGGTCAGATTGGTGTCGCATCTAGCGCAGGAAAACAAACGGCTTCCGCCCATATGCTCCAGAAATATTCTACCCATTTTGATATTTTTCAATGTTTTTGTTATCAGCTGTTCCTTTGTGTGTATACAAATAAGCAGGAAAATCAGAAAATGATCGGTCGTCTTCGTCCGCCAGCAAATCCTGCAAGAAAGTTGTATGTGGCTCCACCTAAGTAAATCTATTATTTTAAATGTTTATTTTTCATATATCATTCATTATAAACATATTTGTTTAGTAGTATTACGTTAAAAATTTATACGTTTTTATTTTATTTATAATAGACTAAATTATTCCAATAAGTAAATATCAGAAGAAAATATTTAATCTTGTTGGATTAACACGAATTTAAACGAGTGGACCATTGGCGCAGTCTCCCAGACGCCATATTTATCAGCAGGAAACTTTGTTAAGTAAGGTTAGAATAAACAAGTGAACGGTGTTGAACGGCTGAACAGCGACAAGCAAAACGAAAAATAAGAGAACGGCCGGAACAATGCTGTTTTCGGATCCATTTCTCTTTGCTATATCTTTAATTGACAATGGAGCTATTATTTTCTTGCATATCTACTATGTATCCTTTTAATTACATACTTTACCTAAATTTAACTGAATTCTTCTGCAAAATTCTCCTTAACAATCTTGCAGATTATAACATTAACCGATTTAGAAGCAGATTATATTAATGCACAGGATTGCTGTTCCAAACTGAATTTCTGGATTACTCCAAAATTAATGGGGCACACTTTGCTGATAACATTGTTGTTAATCCATGGGCACTTTCTGCTGACATTAGTCAATGTACCTTTGGCTGTGTGGCTTCTTTATGAAGTGGCTAATATTCCCAAGGGAAATTTCGGTGTTTATGATCCAATGGAGATTCTAAATGGGGGCACTTTAAAGAAGCATTTGACGAGGAGTATGATCAACATAGGGTTTTATTTAAGCACATTTTTCTTGTACCTTTACTGGTAAGACACTCTAAAAAATGCATTTTTATTGTTTCATTGATTTGATTTTAGCATGATCAATGCCTTATTGGAAGACAACCCTCTTCAAAGTGAAGACAATGAAATGCTCAATGAAGTGATGTGAAATGAGCAATTCTCAACCATTAATTACTTTGAAACCAAATACTGATGCCAGTAATTAGAGTTACTTATTACTGTTTAAGTTATTTATTTCTATGTAAAGCAATCACAACTTTGTACTTCTGCTCGTTATTTATAAAAAGCGCAAATAGTGACTTATAAAAATGCGTTTTTCTTTGATAAATTTGTTAATATTGGATGCTATGCCGAGTGAAGAACTGGCCACTTGTATACAATTTCTACTTTAAAATTGATTTCTGATTTTTTTAGCTGTTAATTAATGTAAAAAAGCTTTTATTTTAGTATCAGACTATTCAACAGGGTAACCGTTTACTCATCCCATAAATAAGAAGCTTCTAAATGAGCCGAAATTAATGCAGAATTTATTGAAGCACTCAAATGAATCTATCTTTAAAATATTCGAAGTAACTTTTATGGCCGAATAAATGGACCATCCTGTATACCAAAATTAATTGAAGTTTGCGCTTGGGTTTGCGCAATATATTGTTCGTTTGGTATTTGGGTTCGTCTATTGGCAGCACTGAAAGCACCACAAGTGTGACTGGTTGATGGTCGTGTTATCATGGGTTGTTTTAATACTTTCACAACTGTCAAAATGCGATAATGGAGTCGATGTGCAAGTTAAACAATTTGTTAATTTCACCCAATTTCCCAACACCCGCTATGGATTAGCAGTCGAAATATGGTGAGTGAGGGACGACGAGTGGAGTGACGAATCGGGCGGCCGGTTTTTCCGCGTACTATCGCCGTTTCGATCGTCACTTGTGACACCTTTGCATTTGCCCAATTAATAACCAATTAATCGTTTTGTTGCTGGTTTTAGGGTGCCAATATTTCCCAACTAGAACGAGACATTGGTTCAGAACATTTCCCTCCGAACGAGCGCTACTTTGGATTAGTCAATGTAAGCAATTCCATTCACTCAGTGTGTGCATTTCTCAATACAAACAACTGATGTTTTGTGTTGTTGCAGTTTGGAAACACTTGCTACAGCAATTCCGTGCTGCAGGCCTTGTATTTCTGCAAACCATTCCGGGACAAAGTGCTGGAGTACAAAGCCAAGAACAAGAGGACTAAGGAAACGCTGCTCACATGTCTTGCAGACCTCTTTCACAGTATCGCCACTCAGAAGAAGAAGGTGGGCTCCATTGCACCCAAAAAGTTTATAGCAAGGCTGCGAAAAGAAAAAGAAGAGTTTGACAATTACATGCAGCAGGATGCGCACGAGTTTTTAAATTTTTTAATTAACCACATTAGTGAAATCATATTGGCTGAGAGACAGCAACAGAACTCCACAGTGAATAATGTTAAATCAAAATCTGCTGAGAATGGTATGATACATACGTCTCCTCCTCCTCAAACGCAAGAACCAACGTGGGTGCATGAGATATTTCAGGTATGCTATTCCTTACTGTTACTGTTTACCTTTCATTTAATTTAAATGAATTAATTTCAAACGTTAATTAATTGCTTTTATGTTTCTGGTTGTTTTATTTACAGGGTATATTAACAAGTGAGACTAAGTGTTTAAATTGTGAGACAGTGAGTTGTAAGGATGAACACTTTTTTGATTTACAAGTGGACATTGAACAGAACACAAGCATCACCCATTGTCTTAGGTGTTTCAGCAATACAGAGACATTATGCAGTGATAACAAATTTAAGTGTGATAACTGTCGCAGTTACCAAGAGGCCCAGAAGCGGATGCGGGTCAAGAAGCCGCCCATGATTCTGGCCTTGCACCTGAAACGTTTCAAGTACATGGAGCAGTACAACAGGCACGTCAAAGTGTCTCATCGGGTTGTGTTTCCATTGGAATTGCGCCTATTTATTACGGTAACTTTTATTTTCTATTCTTTTATTATTATTATTATTAATCTACTTGTTGAAATCTCACATGAGACAATAGCTTTTATTAGCCAAGTATTTTGTTTTCGTTTTATGGGCTATACACTTGACTTGGATTTTTTGCTTTATTCGTATAAAACGCGATTGGGATCTTATTATTAGCTTATGTACATTCTTAAAAAATGTGATTTATTACCGAATTTATTTTGTTTAATTTCTTATTATTTTATTTTATTGTTTTATTTATTTATGGTAAAGATTCTTAATATTAAGTTTGGCACTTTTATTTAAAATAGGAATTTTATAAATTTGATGAAAAAGTGAAATTTGGGTAAAGCATTTTCATTTTTCAAAAATTAATTCGACGAAAGTTTAATTTAAAACGCCATTTCTCAAGAAATTTCAAAGCTTATTTTTTAAATGCTTTTTTTTTAAATCGTTTATTTTAATTTTAAAAATTTGATTCTGGAATTTAATTAATAAGATTTTTTTTACAATTTTTTTGATTTAAGTAATTAAATTTATGTTTTAATTTTGATGTCTTGATACTTTATTTAATGAAATTTCAAATTTGATGTGTTTTAAAACCATAAATTTATCTTCACCTATTTTCACTTATTTTACAAAAATATAGCACTTTTTTTCTCCCTATTGGATAATACGGCTTTAGGAGACACCAATAAAGATTATGGACAATAATAATTTCTCTTCTGCCTATTAAAAATTAATCACTTAAAAGAAAAACTTATATCCAAATTAATTTGAATTTTTAACTCTTTCAAAAAGTACATTTTTTTCAATTGTCTTTACAATTTTCTTGGTTAAAGTTACCAAAATTTACGATTAAATTTAGATAATAATTTTTAACAGTTTTTTTTAAGGAAAATTTATAATTTTTAAGCTTGCGTTTTAAATATTTAAATTTAGCTACACCAAGATCCACATATGTTACAAAAATGTATACTTTTTTTCCTGCCTCTTAGAAGTTATTAATTATGAATTAAAAAATGAACTGGCAATTTAAATTTATTAATTTTTTATATCTTTCTTTCAAAAAAAAACTTTTTTTTTTCAAATCACCACATTTAAGTTATTATTTATATTTATTTTTGGGATCCGTTTTTATCGGAAACCACACTCTGTCAATTATTAATAAATTAACTAAGGTAAATTTATTTTCTCTAAATTGAGTTGAAATGTTGGTCTACTCACTTTTATCTTTGCGGAAATTATTTTGCCTCTATAATTTTTTTTTTTACTTTTTGCAAAATAGAAATGTTTTCATTAATTTTGCATTTAATTGTGTAAGGCAGACCTTTATCAATTAATGTCAATTAAACTTTGAGAAGGTGAACCCTGATTGAATTTTTTTTCCTTCTTTTTTTATTATTTATGTTTTTTTTAAGTCCATTATTAAAATTTATTTTTTAAATTTTGCATAAAGCTGTATTTATTTACGGAACCTCATTTTAAACCATTTTATTTTATTTTATTTGTTAATTTTCAATTTATCTTTATTTATTAATAAAAAATCGAAGTCACGTTTTAGAAAATCACTGAAATGTACTGATAACAAAATCATGATAAAAAAAATCAATTTGAAAAACCGTAACTTCAAAGAAAAATATGTTTATTTTATAAATTAATAAAAAGAAGTATAAGATGATTTAAAAAAATATTTGTATAAGATTTTGTTTTTTGTGTAAAAATATAACTTCAAAGGATTGATTTGTTAAAAAACAAATTATGATCATTTAACAAAATGATAACAAAATGAATAATGCTCTGTGCAAAAATACTCATGCAAAACAAAACTTAAAACGTTTTTGCAACAAACTCAATTAAATCTATTGATTAAGTGAAAAAGTAATAAAAAATCAGAATTTTTTGTTTCAGTCTGACGATGCTGTGAATCCTGATAGACTTTACGATTTAGTGGCTGTTGTTATCCATTGCGGCACCGGTCCAAACAGAGGCCATTACATCAGCATAGTTAAAAGTCATGGTTTTTGGTTACTGTTTGACGACGATCAGGTCGATGTATGTATTCCCTCAAATTTTTTCTTACCAAAAAAAAAAAAGCAAATTTAAATTATGAAATCTGTTTCTGTTGCACAGAAAATCGATGCATCCACAATAGAAGATTTTTACGGTTTAACAACAGACACGCAGAAATGCTCCGAGACCGGTTACATACTCTTCTATCAATCCAGAGAGAGTTTATGAGCTTTACTTTCCTTGCCAGCACTCATAGGTCCTACGTAGAGAAAAACCAGACAGAAAGATACGAGCGACGGAAATCCTGAATGGAAGTTGATATAAATTACTCCCAAGATGATAATATGTTTGTAAGTGTAGAAAAGAGGTGGTGGAGAACTGTTTTTGGTTTCTTATAACAACTTCAAAAAACAAAAAAAAAGCAAATTGTAATGAGAAATGTAATGATGAGGAATGTGTATGGTGGTGGGTGTGAAATTGGGAAAAAGTGAATGAAGGGAAGAACCGAATGATAAAGAATTAGATGATGATGATGATGATGATGATGATGAAGATGAAGAGTGTGCGTCCTATTTATTTTATTACTTTTGATCCAAAGAGCTTCATTTTTCGATCTTCACGTGTAAATAATCCATGTTATAATTTTATTTGTTGTATTAGTCGAGTATTTCGAAAAGCATTCGTTTGTTCCGATATACATTTTTTTTGCGAAACAAAAAAGAAAAACGGTGTTTGCGTAATAATTATGTATAATAATAATATTGTATAAGAGCGCTGCTGTTATCGTGGATCGATATAAAATTTTATTATCACTTTCGTCGACTGTGAGGAGTCACCTCGATTTTAAAAATCGCACTTCATGCAACTAATAAATTATTATTATTATTATTGATTTATTAATATTATTATAATATAATGAAAAAATATATGATCAAATTGCGTTCGTAGACACTGAGCAAGAGAGAGAGGAAGACGTCAAAAAAAGTCGAAAGGAATAACATTCTCAAACTAAACGAAAATAATAATGATAATATAGTTAATGCTATAAAACAATTTGTAAATATTATTGAAAACTGTTTTATTATTACATACCTAATGATAATGATATGAGTATATTATATAAATCTATATAATATATATATAAAAAAAAAATGCGAGAACGACGAAAACAAAGACGTACTGTTATTATCAAAGAAGTTATTTAAAGGTCTTAAATTAGAAAATTTATATGAGCCGATGTATAATAATATTATTAATTGTGTGAAAATTGCCACGATGTGAAACTAAAACGTAACTCTAATGAATTCTTCGGTTTTAACTTGATAAATAGATGATTTCTAAATCTGGCAAATTCTATTGATTACTATTACTTTCTAATTGCAACTGGAAAAGTATTGTAATAAATGAGTAATAATGTGGAGAAAAAAAAACGTTATAGATGTTTATAAATATTATTATTAAAATTGTTTTGCGGTCATTTTTCGGTATCCATTGTAATAATAGTGTGTATATTATTACGATTAATGATTTGTAAACGAACAATTTTCAATCTTTGAACATAAAAGAAAACAACAAATTGTCTACAATAATTTAGTGGTCACATTGCAATGTTAATTAATTTTAGTCATTCAATTAAATACTAATTTTCAGTTTGTGAACGATACTCCTCCTTACTTTTCAGCAATTTATTTATTCTTTCATCTACTTTTTTTTTTTTGTAATTTGTAATCGTAAAATTATTCTGTAGTTTAAATTGTTTTTTCAATTTTATTTTGGCTTTAAATTTTTTAAGATTTAGGCAGCTTAAAGTTATAAATATTACCTTCAATTTGCTCCAGTTTAAATTGATAATACGCTCCTCTTAGAATTATCGCTGATTTTTCTAAAACCGTCATTTATAATTAATTTCAAAGCAATTTTTAATTTTATTAAAATTGATGTTATTTGGGTTGCCTGCATACCATAACATAACCAACAAATTTTGATAGATTAGTGTCGTAGACTTTTCGAAATTTGTTATTAATTTTCACCAGTTGCTGCA